>CACRXK020004360.1:0-32031 GCA_902702795.2 Paramuricea clavata | reverse complement strand
TATAATTACTTGGTCGGGTTTCTTTCTCAGAACAGGTTTAATGTAGTCATACATATCTCTAGTGGTACTACCAGGAAATGTAGATATTTTGACTTTGTTTTCTTTGGACATCCTGTAACCCTTCAGGTTCTTCAACATTGAATCTCCGACAATAGTTACTTTGCGAGATGAGTGTCCAGACTTTTGATTCTTACGATCGCCATTATGCCGTTTACCACCTTGCTTTCCATTCAGACCCCTATTTGGGGTTTGATTGGAAAGAGAACTAGAGGTGGATGTTTGTTGTGGAGACATGACGTGTTGAGCGGATTGATCATCATTACTGTCTAGTTGGGAATGATCGCTGGGGTCGTGAGTCGATTGTGTATTTCTTGCTTGTGAGCTCTTGTGATTGTGTTCCTGTTCCGGTTCACAACAGCTATTGTTTCCATCCTCGTTAATTAATAATTCAAATCTGTTTGCGGTGCCAATGTCAGTTCTTGTTAATTGCTTAGTTTGCTTGTTATGATACACACCATTGTTATTAGTATTATGCACTTTCTGCCAAACATTATCGTTTTTTCTAGCAGCGGTTTCAGCTACCTCATTCTGACTTGTATGATGATGACAGTATTTGTCCTGGGCAATAAGCCTAGTAGCTAATTGTAGGGAATCTCTTTCTTGACTTGTCTCAAGCAATTTCTGTTCGAGATATACTATATGCTGTTTACTCTCATTTATCTCTTTTAAGTATTTGTCATTCATATCTGCAGCCCTATTGTACATGGAAAGGACTGAGTCATGATCCTTCAATATAATCTCGAATGAGTCAATTGACGATTGTAGCTTAGTAATTGTAGATTTCAAAATTTCAATATCTTTAGAGGATTGACTGCATGCGCAATTGCATTCTCGACTAACCGAGTTGAATGATATTCAGTCGACTCTATTTCATATGTCTGACTAGAATTATCTACCGATATGGTGTTCACAGATTCAAACTCACTTAAATTTAGAGCATATTCATCCTCATCGTGACGTTCACTAAGCGTCTGACTTGGGCTGTTAACTAAAACGATGCTATCATCGTGTATACTTGTACTATTTTGCTCGCTTGACCTTGAAGAATGTTTATCTCCGCTGGGTTGCGAAATACTCGCAATCTTTCCGATTAAAAAGTTCTTGATTTTCTTACCTCGATCGCCTTGAAACAGCAACGATTTCGTGTCGGTATAATACCTAATCAGAACACTTTCAGGATCTTCGCTAAATGCCTTGAGATAACCACCCGGCGATGACCAAGTTCCCTCTATTTGTAGAGTTGTTTCGACAAATAGTTTTAGATCCTCAAAGTTATTAAGCCATTTGTGTTTCCCCTTTTCAAGAGTTAAATCTGGAGGAATAGATAGTGTAATATTTACACTGTTCATCCAATAATCTGTTGTGTTAGTAGAGTTTTTTATCCGGCTGTGATCTGCTTGCGTTGTCGGTTGCCATATTGTCAAGGCTTTGTGATGTTATTATAGCCTTAGTGTCGTAAACCCGAGCTTTACACGACAATATTTTCTTCCAGTTGACTTATATTTTGGTTAAAAAGCAACTTTGACAATTGACCACCTTTTTAAGGCAAAGTTTTTAGTACAAATAGAACAAATTTGACGGAGCTCAAGAATATGCATCCGCCATATTGAATAACGAGACTTCGGACTTCTTTTATATACCCTGTATATGACTTTGTTGTTTAATTTTTGCCTAAAACATGTGACAATTTTCCTTTTCATTCATTGTATGCGAGTTTCTTATATTAAGTTTATCGGCTAATAATACTGTATACACGAAAAAATCTCTCAATTCTGATTGGCTATGAGGAGTGCAATTTTTTCGGAATACAGTGCCAAAATATGAAATAGTGCCAAAAAAGAAATACAGTGCAAATTTCATTGACTATTTAGGCTTTCTGACTGGCTTAAAATATGAAACAATAATACAGATAGCCAATAAGAACAGCAATTTCCAGCAGAAATAATACAAAAAACAAAGTTAACATTTAGGAGTGACAAAAATGGCCGGCGTTTTTTTTTATAAAAAAATGGCTGGCGTTAATTTTTTATGCATATTATTAATAAGTAATAGTATTGTTTTTCGTGCAATTTTAAAACATACACTTGTGAGTTTTCAGAGACTTGACAGTCTTTGAAAAACTCACTCGTGCATGTTTTTTCCGAATTGCACTCAAAAGCCATACAATTACCTATACTGTATACAAAAATTAGTTAATTTCAATAAACATTTAAAAACGTTTTACGAAGTGTTTCGTGTCGAATTCTACATTAAAATAAAGTATTTAGAACGCAAAATAACATACCTACTTAACATATTTTAGAAATTGATAGTTCTTTTAGTTAAAAGTGTTAAATTTAGATTTTTTCCGTTTTGTACAAAAAAAAAATCATCGCGTGTTGCCATGGTTCACATGACGCGAACAACACACAGCGTCGTACTCATGCCAAATAACGTGCTAAAAATAGCAACACTACAGTGTTTTTATATAGATCAGTGGCTAAGATGGGCGAGCGCGGGGGTGCTTGGGGAGGACATGACGGGTTTCTGCAGCGCCTGGCAGAATATGTAAATATGATTCTTCAGAAATACGATGTCTGAAGAGTCGAACCATTCAGCTTTTTACTCGTGCCTTTTCAAATACTTTTGGCGTTTTTGGTGCTGAATATTATATTTATATGTGCTTATAGATGACCTGGAACAATCGCTAAAGGAATTATCAGGGAATTATCAAGAAATGAGTGTTAGAGGTGAGTATTTGTGTTTGTATTGCAGTTTTGGTTTGCCTTGAGATTTCACTTATATTCTCTGTATATTATGTGTGCATCATGGTATAAATCTTGGTCAAGATGATTACAAGAAATAGGTTTCATATTTTAAAAGCATTTTTAAGCTCCCCACAAAAGGAGAAAGAATAATTTCAACCAGGGAAGCACCTTTAATAATTTAACACCAGAATCAAAAGCCCATGTTGAGTCCCAGCCAAAGAGATTTGCTGATCAAATGTCTGTATACTATACAATTCTAAAAGTTTTAAATACTTGAATAGTTTATTTTCAGCAGACAATCACTTAATTGACAGAATTTTTATACAGAGCTCAATAGTGCTGTCACTACTATGGCTACTGCTTGATACATGTATACTAAATTTAAATTTGCTATGAAGTGATTTGAATATTTTTGTTTTTCTTGTGTATTGTGTGCAGTTTGGCATTTGTCACTGATGTTCTTGAGTTCCAAAAGATACTCAACTACATGTGATATGAATATAGATATAATATTATATTTGCAACCCATGAAATGTATATTTTCTCTGTAGCTGGTACAGTTCAACGTTGCACACTTTGATTGAGAAAAAGGCTTTCTGAGGGCGACCTTATGACTTGTGTCTAATCACGGAGCACAGCTATGGTGGAGGGTGCGTTAGAGGCTAATCCCAAGCCACTTTGTCAACATTCCCCCTGTAAAAAACTGGAGTTCCAGGAGAAAACCCACAACTTTTAGCAGAGTGTTGACAGCATGACTCTTTTCACATAAGTGTCATTGAAGTGGTGAGAATTGAACCAAC
This sequence comes from Paramuricea clavata, assembly GCA_902702795.2. Taxonomy (NCBI): domain Eukaryota; kingdom Metazoa; phylum Cnidaria; class Anthozoa; order Malacalcyonacea; family Plexauridae; genus Paramuricea; species Paramuricea clavata. Next base: position 28,424 of record CACRXK020004360.1, on the reverse strand, counting down.
AATCTCAGAGTTAAAAGTCCTTGCTCTGATAATTGCACTACCAAAGTTGGTGGTGCAATCAGCACGCCACCATAGCCCCCAGTATGGTGCTGTGCAACTTAATGGGCTAAGCTGTCAACTTGTTCCAATGTGGATTTTTGTGCCTAGCTTGTTGAGAAGTTAAGCTGTGGGTGAGTGCATGGGTCTATAAATAAAAGGCCGCAAGAGTATTAACTTTGCATAAATATTGCTATAGCTCTAGATCCCTTTGAATGTAAACACTAGTAGTTTAAGTTATGAGCAAAATAAATAAAATTCTCAAGACTTTAGTTTAAATGTTACAGGGGTTGTTGTTTGCATAGCATGTTGATGAGGTATATCTCATTTAGTCAAGTTGTGTAAAACATATGCCCTTTCTAACTTGGCTGAACCGAAGAACATATACAAGATTTATGAGGATTTAGGAGCAAGCACAGAAACAACTGGGATAGGTCCTGTTGTGTTTACATTACAAACCTACACTTGTCCAAGCACTTTACTGGGACCTACCTTGAGTGACCTGATAATGATTTCAGGTAAAGAACTTGGGGTGGCTCACCCTGTAGTATACTGCATGTTTGGATTGTTTAATCCCGAGACCAATTTCCATGACAACAGGGTAAATCATGTGTGTTAAGTGTGTATATGGTACATGTGTATATGTATTTTTGTGTGTGTATATGTCATGTGTGTATTGTATATGTACGTTTGCACACCACTTTGTTGGGCTGATTTTAGATTTAGCTGAATGTTGACACATATTTTCAGTGAGACCATCAGATGATGTTTGCCACATATTTTTCAAATATCATTGATTATTAACATGCATCTGAAATCAGCCAAACAAATTGCAGTATGCAACCATACCTTTAAATTGTCCAGTTTGTCAGACACTGTCCTGTAACTAGGTGTCAAATGCATTTTATAATATAGTCATTCACCGTATATGAGCTGTTCTTCAATCTGATTGGTTGAATTACTCGCCGTATATCAGCTCATTAACGGCGAGTAGCGAAAAACAAGATGGCGGTCCAAAAACTACATGAGTTTTGCGAAGCAGAAAAAAGGAAAATATTCGCTTTGAGAAAGATAATAGTAGAAGGAAAAACTCTCAAAAAAATAGGTTAGCAAAAAACATTTATTACATAGAAATTAGTTTAAATACAAGTTTTTTTAAAGAATTAATAACCGAAACAAGAGCGAAAAAAAATGTTCATTGAAAACATAAATTGTTCAGAAAAGTTTGCAACGAAAGAGAAATGAATTTGCAGTCAACAAGCACTTACTATACTACCAAACATCTGTATAATATATCTGAGCCTGAGCTTTTCTGTGAGATTTAACGGTTCTAAAACCATTTCTTTCACTTCGTCTTCGAGTTGTAAAACAAAAGTATTTCAAATTTTCAAGGCCAAGCGGTTTTTGGCCGAACATTTCCCAGTAAGCACGCGACGTCGTTTCGACGTCGAATTTTGGTTGAATTTCGGTCGCGACGTCGATCTACCTTTAAACGACTTCATTTCGACGTCGTTTCACCGACCTGATATCGACGTCTCAAAACAGACGTTGTTTCGACGTTGTTTCAACGTCAGGTAAAATCGGACAAACACAATATTTGACTGCATATTATAGGAAAATGTTTTTGTAGTATTGTGAATGGTCATACAAGGTATTTGATATGAAATTTTTGTCACGTCGTTGAGGCGACCATATATCAGCTTCATTTCGACGTCGTTTTGCCGACGTAATATCGACGTCTCAAAACAGACGTTGTTTCGACGTTGTTTCAACGTCAGGTAAAATATGACAAACACAATTTTGACCACATACGAATATATATTTATTACTGTTGTGATATTGTATAGGGTCTTATATAAGGATATTTGATATGAAATATTAATGTTAATTACGTTTTTGAGACGACAATTTTGCATATATATGTCAACTTCATTTCAACGTCGTTTTTCGACGTGATGTTTCGACCTTGTTTTAACGTCGCGAACAGCGGATATTATAGCAGTATTGTGAAGGTCATGTAATAATGCAATTAGAGATGGTATTTTTGTTGCATTGATATTGTTGAACTGGACTATATATTTTCTCGTGTTTAAATCAACATTGAAATCTCGAGCTTGCCTTTTAATTACGTGTCATATTCTCGGCACAACATCGGCCAAACATCGGCCATCATACGGAGAAAGTCGAGAGCGGCGTAGTGCATCTCGGGTAGGCGGATAGACATTGCGGTCATTTCGAAACGCACAAATACAAGAAGAGAGTTGAAATTTTTAGCTGCAATTTTTATATTTTTACGGCATCGTTGGGTGTTATCAGAAATCCTGATTAAAGATCCTGATAAATCCTGATTAAGGAATCTAAGCAGACGGTAAAGGTCAGTAATTTAATGTTTTTTCTTTTCGTACAGACGCGATTAAACTCGGGATATTCTGTGATGGCCATGTGTGATCATTCATGCTCGTATTGAAATTTACACTGTATAACTCTAAACTGTAAAGCGTTTAAAACTTGCTGAAATTGTTCAAATTGATGTTCCAAAATGGCCTAGAAAAATTATTAGGTAGTTGTTCATTAGATTTTGTTATCGTGAATTTGTGAATTTATTGTGCCAATGTGAAATTTCGGGTTTTATCGCCACTATAGCTATTAAGTATATAAAATATGCTAAATGGCCATGTTTGGTATTTCATATATTAGTAAATAAAGCGCATCCTTTTCAATCCCCTACTTCACTTTGTTTATTTAGTCCCGACTGTAGTTTCTTATATAATTTGTGTTCCTATAATTGGTTGAACTTGTTTCGTTTCATGTAATTTGCTGTAGTTTTGTTAAAAATTTCTGCTTCAAAAATATTTATATATTTTCATGTATACGCCTCAATTCCATAATGCCCCTCACCCCCAGCATTCATCCAGCGTTTGACATTTTGGCAAATGTTTGGAATTGGCCCCTCAAGGTCAAAATCTCACCATTGAGGAATTTACACTCTAGTGATGCAACTACTGTAAATATTGGGCCATTGTGACAAAAATATATAGCAAGATTTTAAAATAATTTATTGATTATAGAATTAAATAAAGGCTGTATTTCACACTTTACGACATGCAAGTCAACTGCATATCTCAATAGTATTTATCAATTGTGTGACTGCTTGATTTAACTACTTCTTCAAATGTATGGACTATGGTATTATGCTTCAGTTATTTGAATCATAATATAGCGGGGGATTAACAAAATTTAGCGGAGATTTAACACGATTTAACAACATGCTATGCCCCAAAGGGCGGTTGAATTAACTAAGTGTTTTTATAACTGGGGAATTGACCTGGGATATAACAGCCACCATATATGAATACACTGGGGATAACCGGGGACTTGCGAAAACTTGTTCAACAGTTACATGCGTTTGAACCTTTATATTTTATACTTAATCGTCAGCCATAAGGACACACACATTTTGGACACACACATTTTGGGAATAATAGGAGGGAATTTTATAGACCTGCTCTCATCTGTTAATTTTTGTTATCACTTAATCGTTGTCAACAATCGAGTAATATTGATTAATTGTTTTGATAACTCATTTAAATATGGCAAGCCCATTGTGGTTTGACAGGTTTGTAAGACCCTGTTGACATGATACTGAGACGAAGTCAAATCGAAATGAAAATTGAAATTGTCAACATGTTTACATGACACTGGTACGAAAATTCAATTTATTTCCCTTGTCAGGTAATTTTATTTTTCAGATGGCTTTTGTTAGCATGTGTTGTTCCATGAATTCATGCCGGTCCAGCAGGCGGAATGACTTGAGACCGGTCTGAGTTATTTTCGTCCCGGTCTCATGTAAACATCTATTATAAATAATTCTATGACTGAAACGAAATGGTCCCGGTTTGACTTTTTTCCGGTCTCATGTAAACATGGCCTTAATTGTAATTAAACTTTACTAAAATTTGCGATTTGAACACGGTTTCTTATGGATATTTGGTTTATGCCCGCACGCCGCAATGTGCATGGGCGCAAATAGTAATACATTCTTCTAATAAAATAAACTTTAAAGATTTTTCGCAGCACTTGTAACCCGACCAGATCATGGCAAAATTTGCACGCTGCAAGTGACAACAACATTTGACCCACAATGTTTTGAATCAATTTGTCATTTAATGTTTCAATCGCAATCTTGTCACAATCTTTTTAATCCGGGAAGAAATGAAGTCATTCCCACATCACGCTGCATTGTGTTATAGATGATCCCATTATCGTTAAGCATAACAGCATAACATTATTGTTAAGCAATCGATTGATCAATTACTTGGGAGCAGCAAAATTTTAGGGATAATAGGCTAAAGTCAAAGGAATATGGAATTAAATAATGGAACACTTTCGAGCATAATGTGTGTGTCCCTACTCAGCCATCCGTTGCTGTTAATATTCAATAGCATTGGGCATTGCCTTTCCATTGTTAGAATAATATAGTAAAATGCACTGTACGTCAGAGAAAACATGGGCAGCTTAACAGTTTTTCACTTATTAAACATTTCGCTCTATATTTTCAGATCTCAGTTTTTCTTTCGCTCCTTAAAAAACTCACAGTAAGCTGAGGTAGACTTGGTGACTAAGTTGTAGGGCCATGTAAGCTATATACAGTAAGCAGTTAAATTTAAACACCGACTTTGAATACTTGACAGAAATTTAATCTGGAAGTTGCGGAAGACTGGTAACTCAAATGCATGCGTGATGCAGAATTTGTCTTGTATTTATAGTTTAATTTAGATATACTGAAGCCCGGCTGTACATGGGTTTTAACGGAACACTTTGCCCAAGGGGTGGGGGAAATAATGCTTTTTAACACTTGGTCAGTGTTAAATTCCCCGCTATGTCCCTGGGATGGGGGGCATGTGGTGTCAAATGACTAAAGCATTAAGAACATCACAGTTAATTAACAAAAAACTGGTGAAATAGGTCAAGGTATACAGTAAGATGACTGGATTTCAAGAAACAAACATGTTAGTTTTAACCTTAAATAAAAAAAGGTTGTTACTCAACCCAACTTTTAGTAACCAACAAATGCCTGTGTGGGAGTTATGTGCATTTGTGAAATTGATTGAGACTGTAAATCTTTTTTGCCATCTGTATATTTTTTACTTTGGTGGTGGCAGAAATTTCATTGGAAGGTAATTAAGCTGTGAGACAGCGGCTGAACTAGCAATATCAGTGACTAATGCATAAAGTTTGCGATTAACACATTGGTATGGGGTACTGGCGTTATTCCCCCCAAAATCATTTTGAAATCTATGATCACTGCCAAGACAATTTATTGCTATCTAAATAAACAATTGTTATTACATTACTGTTGATTGCAACTAAGTAGGATCACATCTAATATTAGCTTTCTCACCCTGCCTATTTTTGGGTACTTGTTTAATTAAGATTTTAAGACCATGTAACAGCAACGTGCCAATAGAATTGACGGTAAACATCTTCACATAACAAAATTGAACAGTTGCAAAAAAGGTTAAAAATATCCCAAAGAATATTTTTAAGACTGTCAATAATTATAACATTTATATTTGACTTTCTTCATACACTGATATAAATTTAAAAGCAGGACAAGTACTGAAAAAGTAAACAATATTATCTCAACATTTTAAGGTTCACCATTGATTATAAATGGCTTACTGGCGAAGTTATAGAAGATTGTCATCACAAGTAAACGCCTTTGCCGCTGCAGAAAGCAGTGATGATGAAAATATTTTGGAGAATGATTTTGTACTTGAACCCCATAGTGGACAGCCCCATAATGAACAACCCCAACAAAATGAGCTAGCTGAATCAGCACTAAACTGCAGTAGTAGCAATTCATCTGATGGCTTTCACTGTGGTGATGAAAGCTTTATAACACCTGTTGGTGTCTCAGATTCAGATAACGAAACTGATGAAGATGTGCCATTGCTTTCTACCTCTGAATTGACTTTGCGTCAAGAATTGAATTCTTGGGCAACTAAGAATGCATGCCAGCATGGTGTACTAAACGAACTCCTGGATATTTTGAGGAAACAGGGGCATGATCTCCCTAAAGATGCTCGAACTCTTTTAGAAACCCCTAGGAGTGTACCAGTCATGTCAAAATGTGGTGGGGAGTATTTATATTTTGGGATAGAAGCTGGTGTACTCAAGAACTTGTCAAAATATTCAAAAATTACTGACCAAATAGCTTCAATTGACCTTTTGATTAATGTTGATGGCCTTCCCCTTTTTAAGTCATCTAGTCAACAGTTCTGGCCAATATTAGGCCAATTTAACAACCTGGATGTGTTTGTTATTGCACTCTTTTATGGACCATCCAAACCAAGTTCTGTTGACGAATATCTCCATGATTTTCTTGAAGAGCTTGATAAATTGCAAAGTAATGGGATCTCTTATAAAGAGCAAAAGTTACCTGTTCATCTGAAGTGTTTTTGTTGCGATGCTCCTGCGCGCTGTTTCCTAAAGTGCATTATTGGGCATACAGGTTACTTTGCATGTGAGCGCTGCATCATTAAGGGAATGTGGAATGGTAGAGTTGTTTTTAACTCTGTGTCCAATTTTGCATCTCGCACTGATGTACAGTTTGACAATTGCCAGTATGAGGATCATCAAAAAGCTCCCACTCCACTAATTGGTCATGGAGTTTCTTGTGTCCAGCAATTCTGCTTGGACTACATGCATTTGGTGTGTCTTGGGGTGACAAAACGTATTCTGTTTTTCCTCAGGAAGGGCCCCCGAATATGCAAGCTTTCTTCGCAGCAGATTACTCAAATATCTTCTCGACTGGTACTTTTGAAAGGTGCAATGCCAAGTGAGTTTGCTAGGCAACCTCGCTCTTTACTTGAAGTAGAGAGATGGAAAGCAACTGAGTTCCGCCAGTTCTTGCTTTATACTGGGCCCATTGTTCTAAGGGGCATAGTCTCAAACGAAGTATATGAGCATTTCCTGTCATTATCTGTTGCTATTTCTATTCTGCTTGAAACAAATTGTGAAAGAAGAAACGCCTATTTGGATTATGCTAGAAAATTACTGGAATTCTTTGTAAGAAACTGTCAGCATGTGTATGGTGATACTTTCACAGTGTACAATGTACACTCTCTTTTGCATTTAGCTGATGATGTTCGTCACTTCAACTGCTCTTTGAATGAAATATCATGCTTTCCTTTTGAGAATTACATGCAACAGTTGAAAAAACATGTTAGAAGTGGTAAAAGTCCAATTGTGCAAGTTGCCAAACGTGTAGCTGAAATATCCAGTTCTTGCCCGAAGATTACAAGTAAAAGAAACTTTTCTAAGATAGGGACAGTCTCAGAAAATTTTAAGGATTGTTGTTTCTTGATTGAAGACAAATTTGCATTTGTCAAGGAAAAAAGAGATGATGGCAAGATGGTGTGTACTGTGTTTTCTGAAAGTCAGGTAGAGAGCTTCTACTGCAGGCCAGCTGATTCAAAGCTCTTTAAAGTTGTGTCGGTGCGCAGAATTGAGGAAAGAGGGAAAAGGAGATTGGTGGAAGAATCTGAACTACATCGCAAGGCTGTCTGCTTACCGATTAACACTGGATATGTCATCTTCCCTCTTCATCACGAAGTGGAGCGAAAGTTTTAATTTTGGTGCAGTTATTAGGAAATAGGTATTTTTTAAAAGATATAATAGACTAGACGATTAGTGTAATTGCTCTAAACAATTTTTTTTATAAGTTCATTTGCCATTTCCAACCCAATTCACTGTTAACTACCGTGATGGCCAATACTGTGTTTACAAGGTGGGAGCGCCAAAGGCGTGCATGAAGGGTGACGCACTGGGAAATTTCCCAGTATTCCTGTGGGTCAGTCCGCCTTTGCTCACTTTGTGACTTTGCTCCTTATAGATTTTGTAAGTCTACAATATGTGGGTACGAGCTGTCTGGACTGAAGGTGATAGCACTAAAGAGGAAGAAGGTGTCATACCTCTCAACTGGGTACAGGGAAAAACTGTTCGGTGGCCAAAGTCATTGAATGTTTTAAAGCCACTAAACGAAAAGCAAGAACCATCTTTAAACTGGCACAGATTTTCATTGGTCAAAATCAAAGTACAATCTGGTGAGTTTCTAAGCAAAGGGGTCACTTTTTTTGTTTATATTTTTTTTAAATCCCCCTAGCAATAAAATAAGAAATAAATGGGACCTGAGATATCTGTCCGCTTAAAAGAGGTGTCCGCTTAAGAGAGGTGTCCGCTTATAGGGGTTTGACTGTACTATAATTGTGATTCCTTAATTATTTTTAGTCATCCACGATTTTCAATCCAGCTGACCATTTTTCAGCCGTGTTACCCAGGATATATTATCATACTATTGCTTACCAACCAAGTTTTATTTTATAATATCTTTAATAATAAGGGGCGATGTACCCAGCAGACAAATTTAGTCGTGAGGGAAAGGGTCTTGGTCGACAATAAAATAATCTCTATATATAGTACATTTTCTTAAATTACTATTAGATGACAAACAGACGTGTGACGCATTTGATTTTACAACATCAGAAGAAGCTGAAACCAGCCAAGGAGAAACGGAAGAAAGCCAAGGAGAAATGGAAGATAGCCAACACAATCGAAAGAGTGTGTGTTCTCCTGCGAGTAAGTTGAATATACTTCGTATGATTAAGCCGGAGCAATGGACATAGGAACTAAGGAAATAACTTGGGATAGCAATGTTGCTTTAAACACAATAAAAATTATTTAATTTATTATTCTAGATTTCCAATCAGCTCAAAAACCACCAAACAAGAATGCTAAGGGCTCCACATCTAAACCACAAAAACCTAGACTGCCATCTCCCCCTAAATTGCTTGCAAACTCTGGGAAGAAAAAAGCACCCCGCAAAAGGGGTAGGTCGCCAAGTATGTCACCACAACCTAGAAGATTCCGACGAATAAGAACTCCCAGCCCTCCAACACCACCAAGCCGGTCTTCCTCGCCAATACTCGCACGGGTTTCCAACAGCGAACGGACGGAACAAGATATTGAAAAGGACACTCGAGGGCTTACCGAAACATTATTGGAATGCTTATCCAGCAACAATTCTAGAGACACAAGAAGAGTAGAGCAGTCTGTGGAACCCAGGGTAGCTGGACGAAAAAACGGCGAGAAAACAGTATGCTCATCCAATACATTTCCAATGCCTGAAGAGCGTAAGTGCAAATTATATTGTCTGTACAATAACAAACGTTATATATATATATATATATTAGTATATATAGATATATTAGTATATATAGATATATTAGTATATATAGATATATTAGTATATATAGATATATTGAGTAGTAGCTTCTTTGTGCATTTTTCTGTTAAAGTAAAAAATCCTTTCTCTTCACTGTAGGTTTCCAAAGACGAGTTCTCCATCTGCTTATGGAAATTCGGGATAGCCTCAAGCAGGTTGGAAAAAGGTGTGAACCAGATAACTCAGATTTTCACCTTGAAAAGGCAAACACGCTGGAGGAATTGACTGAAATTGAGAGAAGTTTAAGCGATGAAGAAACAAGAAAGCTTATGGTTAGTTGCTTTTTTTTTAATATTTGTATGTGGGTCAATTATGTTTGGTGTTCGGTATAAAAACTAATATAAGTGATTGTTGCTTTAATTGTAGACATCGAGACTTTCCAAAGTTGGCGGATCATCTGTTCGAGATAACACAAAGAACATTATGAGCAGGTGCGCATGTGTTTATGAATTATAGTAGTCTACTGTATTTGTATTACTGTACCGTTTATAGAATATTGTCTAAGACATGTTTAATACATGTTTAATACACTGCATATATCTGTTTATATCGAATACTCAAGTAATGGCAGGCAGCCCTTAAAATATTTTTCTGAGCTAAAACTTTAAATTTATCTGGAGATTTACTGTCATATTTATCTAAAATCAGAATGATTTCTGAACTTTGAGGGGGAAAAACACAAGTTCGGAAACAGATAGACATGTATATAATTTTTATACCAGCACTGAGAGAAGGAGCTCCAATGACTAGCTGTCCTCCTTTAACAAAGAAAGGAATACAAAGTATAATTTCGAAATTACCTGACCTTATACTGGATTGTTGGTATAGTACTGTATTAAAAAAAGTTAAGTTGCCGCTAACTTACACCTCTTAAATTTTTTTCTTCAGATTGATGAATAACGATGTCATGTCAAAAATGAACATGAACGGAAACGGCGGGAAAATGGCTTTCCGCAAGACAGCTATTTGCGAAATTCTAATAGGTAAAAAAATAATTACTGTAATTCAATGGTTAAGGTTACAGAACATCAATCTGGGTTTTTTAACAGTGGTATAATATTTTACATATACTAACAAAAGTTTGATAAAAATTTGATAAAAATCGGATATATACATATATATTAAACAGGCAGTGGCGATTCACCGAGTAGGGCCGCAAAGGGTATCCTGTAATCTTAAAACGAATGGATTCCTGCTATTTGGAAGGGTTTTTTGTACAGTTTCCTTTTTGCATTCGTATGTATTTTTCCATACATTTTTCATGCGAACGTTATCTAAATGTCACCTATATATGTACATTGTGCAAACCCTTGGAAGAATTTATTAATTTTACATTTATTATAATCTAATTACAAGCGCTTCTTTTTCATTTATTATAGAGAGTGTACTGAAAAATCATACAGGAACGGAGGACGACGTGTGCCAGGCAATAAAAAAAATTTTAAAATATGCGCCTGATCGAAAAGGTGGCAGCGGGAGAAAGTAAAAACATAGTTGATACAAAATAACGACCATGGTTTGGAAGGCCGGTAAACTTCAAAGAGTCACTTACTCAAACTTTAACTGATGTTGAAATCTGGGTAAACGAGATTCCGAGTGCACAAATGTTATCTTGCGTTGATATAATATTAAAATATTAATGTTTAGCCACAGAAGTCGCTTTTCAATTGGACAATCGTTTCGTTGTACATAATCCGAGTGCACAAATTTTCAGCGTACACCAACATATATAGAACAGTGACTTTTGTCAAGCTTCCAAACCATGGTTATTTTCTATTAATCACGATAACGTTAAATAATTTTAACTTTGATATATAAATTATATTTTGATGAAATTCAAATTAGTGTTAATGCTTGAAAAAGCCCTGTACCCCATATGTGTTCCTTCTGCCTTATTCCTAACCCATGGGAGACGCAGTGCGTTCGATGCATTAAACTAATTTGAATTTCATCTAAATATCATTTTTAATACCGTTTTTTTGACTTTCATCTAAATATAATTATTAATACCGTTTTTTTGACACGCTGTGTGTAATAACGATCTGGATAGCATCAATTAATAACTTTGTGTGTAGTAGTTTTTATATGTAATTATGATTAAGATAATCAATATTTCTTATACAAAATTGTATGTGTCCATTTCTGATTTTTTGCCTTTCTATTATTCCCCTGCCCCATTCGCGTCGTTTTGATTTGCGTTTTCAAACTTTTTTCGACGTCGTTTCAACGTCGGTAATGCGACGTCGTTTTGACGTCGAGAAAATGACGTTGTTTCGACGTCGAAACCGCGACGTCGTTGCGACGTCGATAGTATGACGTCGATTCGATTTGCGTTTTCGAACCTTTTTCGACGTCGTTTCGACGTCGCTGGGCGACGTCGAATCAACGTTGAAACGACGTCGTTTGGCTTACTGGGTTACGATGTAGTAAATAATACATGCATATTTATTCTCAATAGATTAGTAATAAATAAATAGATTGATAGACTCTGATTAAAATCCCATGGTGGCAAAGGTAGCTACGAGGCATACAGTGACTTAGCATTAATATATTAAATTGTCATAGGGTTAAAGGTACAGTAGCTCTATATTTTAGTGGATACGCGGATACATGAATATGTAGGCAAGTCTTTATTTGGAGAATGAGGCATATTGGCATACGGTTAGATTAGCATTAATAGATCAAATTGTCATGCAATGGGTTGCTCTATATTTTAGTGCGGTGGATACCCGGATAGGCAGTTAACTAGTTATTTTGGCTTTCTGCCTTATATAACGTAGCATTACGATGTTTTCAAGCATGATTCTGGCTTAATTGAAAAAATCGTCCCTCAATCGTTTTTGGAGTCGAGACCATGTTTTTTAATGCTGCATGACGTCCGATTTTCGTCAGGGGATTCGAGGTTGCCATTGCAATTATTTTTCTATGATTGCTGAAAGTTTATGCCCCCCCGTTTATCACGCACGTAGAGGTCCTGGTTAGAAATGCTAAGAGAGCAAACACATGCTTGCTTGCCATTTATGTGCATGGTCAACTGTGTCACGGTGTAATGTTCCGCACAACCGGACATTGGTGTTTGACAGATTATGATTAATTAGCGTCGCTGGGAAAAATAATTTTATGTTATAAAGCATACTAAACATATAGTACATCAAACATATATTAAAAGTCTTTCATGATATTTCCTTATAGCATTAATTCGTAATATAGTGTTAGTAATTAGTTTGTGTATATTAAAACAAGGCAATAAGAACTAGTATATACGTATCCAGTGAAATAGTGGCCTGGCTACATGATATATTTCTATTTGTTGTGTGTTGGTGTTGCTCAGAGTAACATCACAAACATGATATTACTGCTGGACGAGTTTTCTGCTATACCTCCTCTCTTCAATTGGGATAAGATATAATTTTACCTCGCAATAACAGTTTTTGAGTACCTTATTACAGGAAATTAACGATGCACTTTATTAACGCGGATTTTAAAAATTCGCGTTAATTAATTAATTAATTAATTTTAATTTATGTTATCGTTAATTTCAAGCATGCAAATTTTAGTTATCGTTAATTAAAAAGACGTTGATTTGTTTGATATATAAACACGAACTCTTTTAACTCAAAATACTAATATACACTACTATATCGTATTAAACCTTGTCACTGTCGGCAGAACCTTAAGCTCAACTATATTTTATATACATTGGCTTAAATTACTTTAACCTTTAATGTTTACAGTTTTGACATATCAACTTGCGTACAGTTTTAATCGGTAGTATATATAGTATTACGCTTTTGCTGTTGTGTTTATTTTCTTCGACTCACGTTAATTAAATTAACTTGTTAACCATAAACTATCAGATTCGCGTTAATTTAATCAATTTTAGAAGTAACTCAAAGCAATTCGCGTTAATTAGATGACACGTTAATCTATGTAGCGTTAATAAAGTGCATCGTTAGTTTCCTATAAGGTATTTTCGGTACCAGAAAAGCAATTTTGTAGATTTGCTATGGCATCGCAAACCAAATCGTCCATCTTTCTACACGTGGTTGAAAAACAACAATACGAATGGATCGACCAAGAACGTGCTGAGGCCTGGACGCGGATCAGTGATGACTGTCAATGAGGAAGGGCAAGGAATATGGGCCCTTTGGCAGTTTTGCCCCGCCACTGAAGAATCCCTAAAAAATGCACGGAGTGTTTGTAAATATGCTAATTCAAAATTATTATCATTTTTCATTTCTTTAGAAATTGATTGTTTTCACAGTAAATGAACACGAAAATATTTGCATAGCGGAACAAAACCGTTGGGCTGGCTATGCTACTGTAAATGCGAACAAAATCATGTGTTTTGATTTTCTTTGGATTGTAATTCAGCTAAGCATTTAGTTGGCGAAAGTAAAGAGAAGACGAAAGTCATGAAACAATACAAAAGTTCATGTGTATTATTATTTTCTTGCATAATTTTATTGAACAAGATTGTTCGAAAGGTTAGCTGAACGACCAGCAGTCGGATTAACAATCCTTACAATTTCCACACGAAATGCATGACGACTAAGAATATTGCTCAAGTGCAGCCTGATTAACATAATATTCAACTCATATGCTGCCGTTTTGGATGTGGTAAAAAATATTCAATAATGCATAATTATAATAATGATTTCAAATATGAAAATACAGGGTGTATAAAAAAATTGAACAGATTTGAAATTGCTCTCAATTTCGCAAAACGCCTCGTTGTATCAAGTATGTAGATTCCTTGAGTACCCATAATGTAGAATAATGAAAGGTACTCGAACTCAGATTGTGTAAACCAGGAAATGTTTCGATCTTTTCCAACAAACTAAAATGGCTTGCGCACGAAATTTAAAAGTTACCTCGTACCCAACCTCGTACCCAGGGCTTTTTGCTTCCGCGGTTGGATGGTCAGCGAAAAAGGCTCTTGGTTCGGCTGGTCTGTTTTGCAACCTGATTAGTCAATGATTTTGAATGTAATTATTCAATATATGCGGGAATAATTATTATTTTGGTGGAACGAGAGTGGAATGACAAATTTATAAATAGTTCATGAAGGACTGAAGTATTGAGCAAATAAGAATTTTGACATTTCGCTCGAGATACAGCATGAATTAGGGAAAGACATTACATCACAAAACAATTTGGTCCAAATTAAGTCTTTGTACATTTTGTGTAGACGAGTATTTGCATCGGTTCAACATACATTTATCGCATGCGTTGTTTCCACGTCGTTGATTTCAAAAAACGTACAGCGTTATAGTCAAATAAAGATTGTTATACGAATTATTCGCTCATATTAAACACGATTGATATATAAATCAAACACTGAAGCGGTTTTGTTTTGTTTAGTTATTTATTAAGTTATATTTAAAAGTCATCAATGTTACGAGTCATCAATATTACTGGCTTTGAGATGTTCAGAAAACTACAATACGCCATATCTCTAAGTTATCTCTATATACCACAACTTTAGAAAAGATCAGTGACAATTCTATGTCATACATATAGAGAATTGGATTTTTGAATCCTTTCATTGCAATGTTGCGTCTTGAGGACAGTATAAACTTTGAAGTTAATTTATGAAGTTTTGACTTGTAAACATTTAAGACAGCTTTTATGTTGACACTCATTGGTAATATGATCAGTGTTTATATTTACTATTGCATTACATGAAGTATCAAATATATGGAGGTGTTGATGTTATGACGTATGTCTGTCACTTGGTTTGTTTTCATCTAACGTCTTTAGGCGGGAGAAATTGTAATGATGTGAATGCAAATAATTTGCGTTGTTTTCATGTCAACGTTTTTATAAGGTTCCATGCTTCATGGTAGCTGTGATTGATTTCGGACATCGTGTAATTGCTGTAATTTCTCAAAGAACCGAGGGATTAATCATAAAAATAACAGAGGTCACAACTGGAAACCAACTTAAGTTTATTAATGCAAGTGGCACCTTCATAAGGACATTTATCAAAAAATCTAGCTCTAGGCTTTTCATGAAATACATGCCTAAGTCTGCCCACTACGATACATTTGGCTGTGTGATTTGGACCTAGAATTACTGTTCGTATAATTTGTAAACAATATTAACATAATTTGTGCAGATATGGATGATGCTGGAAATGTGTATCTTTGTGTCACCACCACATGTCAAACACGTGGTTGTGACTAACGCATGACATGATAACCACTGCACCCACTCTACTCCAAAATCTATTCATATGCAACAACACGGCCACCAGAAGATCACAGAATCAAAACGTAGTGCACGTGCAATTACCCCAATGACAACGTGTATCTTGAAAATTGATAGAAAATGGATCTCTTTCATATTCCAAAGTATTTTGCATGTGTGCAGAGTGTACAATGTATAATGACGTCACAAGGCTTGATACCCTTAGTTGATCTTAGTTGTTTAAAATTAAATAATTCAAAATGACACCATCAAAATTTTCCCGGACGATGTCTACGAAGACCGGCATTCCTCGCGGGCATCAAGCCTTGTGACATAATTATGCATAAGGTCTTTTGCTCACTAATTCTCAATAAGCTTTGTGTTTTCCAATGGTATGCAGTGTACTGTATTCAGTATATTGTGATTGCGCTGATGTTAGGGTGCATGCTTCCGAATGGGTGTGGTGATACGAAATAGGTGGTGACACATGTGGGTTAGGTTTCCACCTGCTCCCAAATTCTATTGTGTATTTTTTAAGCTTCAATGGGTTTGGATGTAAGACCAAATAATATTTTCAACTAATCTGTGATGGTTGTATTTGTCATTTAAGGTTCATTTGACTCAAGAAGCTACAACTTCAGAGGCAGCAGAATATGGTTTTTGATTTAAACTAGAACTGACAGCTGCTGATTGGTGATCATCTAGGACATTCGAGAAGCAATACAACGAAGAAACTAGTTAGGTTTGTTCTGCACAGTCAGTACTAAGTAAATGTAGTATCTACTTGGCACGCGTTACAGAATAAGCACTTCGGTATTTCACTGGTTAGATATATTTTATACCTTGGTTCTAGGATGTGACGTTTTAAGCCAAAGAATATTCTTAACTGTTTCGAACATGATAGTAGCTACATTTAGTTACTCACGATTTCAATTTGCTTTTCAAAACTGACTTCCAATGTTTACTTGTAAATTCGAAATGTTCGTTGTAAAGTTCCGAAGTTTGTTTCGAAGTTCGTTCCGATGATTTACGATAATCAAGTTTAGTAAGTTGTAATTGGCTAGTTAAGTGAACCAGCCAATCAAATCGCTTGCTATTGAATCATCGTAAATCATCGTAACGAACTTCGAAACAAACTTCGGAACTTTACAACGAACATTCCGAATTTACAAGTAAACATTGGAAGTCAGTTTTGAAAAGCAAATCGAAATCGAGAGTAATACAACTAGAAATACATGCATGCAACAACCCCTCGCCTATATTTTCCAAACATTGTTTCAACATGAAGTATTCGTAATTTCGCCAACACTGAACGCAGGCACAGAATAAAGACATACAGAAGTGCAACTTCCATTACAAAACCGTAAGGCGCTTTTTACCGAAATAGCTGGCGGCCATGTTCTTAGCAAGTGCCCTAAAGAGAGGCATTCACCCCCCTGGAATATTAAATTTTCAATATGTTTTCAGGGGGCGACTGCCTCTCTTTAGGGCACTTGCTAAGAACATGGCGGACTGAAAAAATCCCTTACGCACTTTTAATAAGAAGATACACTTCTGTATGTCTTTATTCTGTGACGCAGGCTCGTGTTGCCACGTCATGTTAGTCATGGCAGCACGATAATTGTTTTTTAATTTTTTGTACAAACTGGGAAAAAATAGATGAAATTTGAACACTTTTAAATACAGAACTATCAATTTGTAAAATATATAAAGTAGGTATAATATTTTGGTTTCTATGGGGTTGATTTTAATGTGAAATTCAGAACGAAACTCTACGTAAAACGTTTTTAAATGTGAATTAAAATTAACTGCTTTTTGCCTATATTTATAAATTTCTCAACTCGAGCTTAAACTTATTATTCACACTTTGAAATGAAACAAATTTAATTCGTACAGGACGATAATGAAAATAATTTGCTTTCCTTTTCATAATGAACTTCTGCAAAGTCTATATTATTAAATACAAAGTCATACATAAACAATTGACACAAACTTGCTCTATACTTTAGGATTTATCACGCAATATCAAATCTTATCAATGTTTACGTTTAAAAATTGCAAAAAAGTTGTACAATTTGTTATGACTTATGTGAAACGATTTTCCAAGCTTTCTTACATGTATTTTTTTATATTTTTGCCTTCTTCACTCCTGGCGAACAGCCGTATTTTGAGATCAGTGATGACCACCCACTCAACACCGTTGGTGAGCGCGCCCGCGGTCATTGATGAACTTTAGACTTCGCTAGTGCTTACGTTTCCCCGGGTGTAAATAGCAGGGAGGAATTAGTACCCTCGCACGACGCTTCGCGCCGTCTGCTCGGGGATAATTGCGGGAACCAATGAGTATTTTCATAAAATACAATGCAACGGTGATACAAAATTGTTAATTTTTGCCTCATATATTTTCAAATCTGCAGTGCCAACTCAGTGGCGTAGCCAGACCTTCATTTTTTTGCGGGGGGGGGGGGGAGCTCACGCCGAAGGCGTGAGAGAGACTGTCTAGGTGGGTCCGGTGGCATGCACCCCTGGAAAATTTTGAAATCTAGAGTCCTTGAAATGCGATTTCAAGCATTTTTGTGGGGAAATCTAGCAGAATTCCGAAGAGTATAAAGTACATCGAAGACATGAATTTTCCCAGACATTTCTACTCGGAATTAAATAAATTGGAAATGTCACCTTGAAAAAGAGGAGCAGGAATCAGTCTTACCTTATTTCCCCCCTGTGATGCTGGGGGGAGAAAATCCCAATGTGGTTTTGATCAGAAATGTTGGATATAAATCATCCTAGGTTCTTATGAGACACCATTTCCGCATTCTCAAAATTGCGTTGCTTTTTTATACGATACAGAATAAGTCTGAGAAGAAATATTCAAGCTATGATAATGCGCACATGTATTTTTTGAGTTAAAAATCTAAACTAAATCTATTTTTCTTGTAACCATATCTACAAGACTACAAATGCTTTAACGAGATTTTACAAATCAAGTTCCTCCAGTATATCGTCTTTTTCCTCAGTCGAGAAGTACTTTTTCGGTTTCAGCTTCGATTAGATTATGTAACGTGTACCCCACCCCCAATTTCTCGACGGATTTAGCCTTTTTGAGAAAATGGTTTTGTGGCGATTGCCAATTGGGGGGGAGGTGCGATCGCCCCCCCCCCCTTGGCTACGCCACTGTGGCAACTTTTATTCGTCTGCAACGGTATTGCGGTTATCAGTCGAAGCAAATAGGAAGGAGAAATAGAATTTCCCCAGAGAGTCAGGCATTCACCAATTACCTAAAGGGGGAATGTATACGTAGTTCTGCGATCGAAGCAATAATGGTATCCCTGCCATGATGGCTCCCATTGCTGGCTTGTCGCAGCCACTAAAAATCTATCACCTCGGTAACCACTAAGCAAGAGGGCAATATATCACATGTTCGCAAATTTAATGTGGAATCCACACCGCTATCTCCCGCGGATCTCCAGCAGCATATATGTAACAAATATAGATAACGTTTGGCGTTGCACAGTCGAAATTTTAGCTATGCCTAAATGATCTACAAGTACAAAAATGAAGAAACGCTATTGGCTAGATTAAGTTCCTACTTAATTAAGGCCGTAATTTCGTGAGCCTGTCCTCTAACAGACAATTGCTCTGGGCCAATCAAATGAATTCTTAAAAGTTATGTTTTAAATCCTATTCTTGGAAGATGCTCGGAAAACTGTAGCCCTTTCTGGTAAGTGCCTAACCTGCCGCGAGAAATATGAATACCTATAATGTAACGATGGGGCATGAGCGCTGTGGAGTAACGCTATGGTACTGGTAGTGATGCATACAATTTGCCCAGCAATTCAGCCAAGCGAATTATTCACTTGATGTTCAAATACCGCTTATGGCCAGGAATTATATATTTAGATAGATATTTAACTGAAGAATTTGGGGAATGTACAAATTTTAACAAGATGTAAAAGACGAACTCTTTACTATATACAAATGGCCAGGCGATGTAAAATAATGAGGTATTCTAACGTTCTGGCGATATTTATTATAATCCTGGACCAGTTAGTAAAATGGTTCCAAAGCCAGTCAATCTGAAGTACAACTTATCTAAAGAAAGCAGTATATCAACAATAATATCGGCCCTAAGAACTGCGCCCTGCAAAGTTTCGACGACAGGCATGTGCGGCGAATCTAATTTATGTGTACGACCAGGATTGCACGGCAAGAAAGACAGCTTCTAAATCGCTAAGGAATGTTAATCCCCGTTTACATGAAAATTTCATTTGATCAAATGCATTTGATCAAAAGCTAGCATGCTAGCTTTGTTCAAATTCATTTGTCACAATATATTTGTCACAAATTTATCATCTACACGAACAAAATATCTTTGACATATGAATTTGTCAAATAAAATTTGCTCGTGTAAACGCGGCTTTAGTATAGGTCATCTCCATGTCCGATCAATAAACAATTAAACGAACTTTATTCAGATAAGCGAATTAGTAGCTGATAATGATTGGGACATACTTACAGCGAGTGAAACTTGACTGAAATCAACGCTGAGTAATGCGGACGTCAACATGTCAGCAGGGGCGTAGCTAAGGGGGGTGGGGGCAAAATGTTGTTGCAGTTGTCGGCAAAATGAATTGGATCAAGCCAATAGGCAATACCTGATTGGAGAGAGATTGTTTGTAGAAAATTTGTAGAAAATGTGAGATCGAAAAGATGGATATGTCGACTGAAAGCTCGGCCCTTTTCCGAACATTCAGCCAAATTGGCCAAGCACTTATTACGCTAATACGCTATTTAATAGTATTATATTATTATTTTCTTGCAATTTTGTGAAATATGATACCATAGGAAACTCGAAGCACATGTGCGTATTGACTGTTGATGCGTCTGCGCTTCATTTCATAATTTTGTAAAACCAGTAAAAGTCTTAGAAATTACACCTAACGGTCTTAATCTTATATACAATGAGAAATACGAAGATGATTTAAAAGTACGGACAGTAGCAAGCAAAAACGCGAACAGAAGAGAGAGAAACTGACGTGTTTAGTTTGTAATTGGTCGTTTGATGACGATTGGATGTGCTTTTTTGAAATTTATACCATGCATGTATTTTAAGGAACTATTTCGCCTATTTTAAAAATAAATTATCTTACTACTCGGTTTTCATTGTTGCACATCACATTGTTGCACAGCACACGTTTTGATCACGCCCTAACAACGTGCTAGCCACGCCCTTTTGTCGGCAAAAAGTTGTCTTGCACCCCCCCCAAAGGATAGTCTTCGCTCCGCCCCTGCATGTCAGGTCACAAACTATTTCGTTTGGAACAATTTAACAATGCTAATTCCTTGCGGTATTGGGCCTGCATGCACCAGTTAAATTGATGTCATTTTAAACACCGTACAAGTTCCTTCATATTTCCTGAAATAAGAGGTAAAATAAAAGTGAGAGACTGTCTTTTACGAAAAGCAAGGACATCGCAGTGTCATACTGACTGGGATCTTTACAAAGAGACACAGACCGAAATTGAAAGAACCGAGGCAGAAAAATTGTTAGCCGATAATCAAGTTATGCACAATAAGCACAATAGTCATGTATTTGTAAAACTATTCGGCGGTACACATCAAATAAACCGGAGGAATTAATAGAATCGGCAAATCCAAAAAAATTACCAATGAGCTCAATTCATATTTTGCTTTGGTAGGAAATTCTACGGTTGGCTTAATTATGGACTCAAGTATATCTTTTGATGAACACATCAAGCAATCGGTATCATCTTGTATGAAGAAACTGGATCAATAAATAGAATCAAACTTATTTAAAGGCAATCGACTCTGGAAATGATAATGGAAAGTTACGTCTTTTCATATCTGTTTTATTGTTTCCTGTTTGGTCCTCAACGAGGCAGAAGAACATTGGTAAACTTAAAAAAGTGGAAAATTTGCTGTGCATTCATGATGATAAGATTTCGTAAATACGACCATAATATGTCACCACCTGCATTAAAGCAACTGAAATAACTTCCCGTAGAGAACATTTTGTATCTCCGGGATCGGATTGCGTTATGACGTATAAATGAACGAACGTGAGTTATAGCACCCGATTATTTATGCCAAAAATTTGTTACTCGTTGTGAGATTAACAATCACGTAACATGGCAGAGTAAACAACTACATAAAATTGTCTGTAGGACTTCTAAAGCTCAGAATTTTTTTACAGGGCTTTTCACAATTGGAATAACCTTGACGGCTCACTAAAATCTAAATTAATTGAACCATTTTTTGGCCTAAACCTGGTAAGCTTGAATGTTCTGTAACTTGCTAACTAAGCTCAGATGCTTTCAAATCTAATTGAAACATTCTAGGTGTAAATTTCCAAAGCCTATATAGCAGGAACTCTGCTTTAATTTTACCTCATAATAAATTACTATTGCTGAGCTATAATTAATTAATGATAAATTTTGATGGGTTATACAGTAATTATTAGTAGGAATTATTGCACTGATTTTTTGCCTTTTTATAGCGAACCATTCATTTTAAGCCAGCACTGATTGATTGGTTATGATAATAGGTAATAGTAAGTTGTAGTTATTGGTTAAAATTATTGAATGATAGCTGTTAATGTTCAATGAACCGTCAAAAATTATAGGTTGATATGCGTATTGTGAAGACTGGATGGCTATAATGATGCACAGACTAAAATGATTGATAAACCATTATTTACAACTTATGTTATGATTAAAAATTGCGGTTGGGATATAATGATTGGATAGCAATTCATGTTATGATGGCTCCAGGCCATCAGTAATGATTGATTGAATTTAATAATAAATGAGCTGCAATGTCTACAATGATTGATAGGCTTTATAGAATATTTCTTGAAGCCATAAAAATTGGTTGACTACAAAGATTGATAAGCTAGAACAATGACTTATTCAGCAGTTTCACAATTAATTTGCAGAAAGCTTATCAGACATTTTGTCAAAATCAGAACCAGACCTGGGCACAACAAGCGAACTCGTAGGTACTAAAGTAAGGAACGACCTACAACCACCTACAACGACCTACAACCACCTACAACGATGCTACAACGATCTACAACCACCTACAACCACCTACAACGATGCTACAACGATCTACAACCACCTACAACCACCTACAACGACGCTACAACGATCTACAACGATGCTACAACCACCTATAACGACGCTACAACCACCTACAACGACGCTACAACCACCTACAACGACCCTATAGCAATCATACAACGACCCGGCTCGTATGTATTAAATATTTTCCGAAATTTTAGTATATTTAATGGCTGTGAAGCAGCATGCCATGTCGCACGGTAAATTACAATTTGGCGCGAAGTGCCGAATTGTCCCGAAGTAAATGAAAATTTATAAATATGATCACTCAAAAGTCGTGATCGCCATAATCTGCGATCAGGCCTATATCACAGAGGAAGTACATACAGAGATCTCACTTCAGGTTAATTTCGCGTAAGGGTTTTTTTACATGCGGCTAAATCGAGGAATGCACATTTACATGCGGCTAAATCGAGGAATGCACATTTGCCCGACGCCATCTTGAATCGTTATTAACTGGGGACATCCGTGGTTATCTTCGTTATCTTATGCTAATAATGAATTAGTAAAATGGTTATCCATTAAAGTGCTCCTCTGATCCCTTGTCTACATCCGTAGCTTATTTCTATTGTCACCTGGGTTGTAAACACGCAATAAAAAGTTTTCTCTATTAAATTGACTAGAGATATTTACTATGAAAAGATGCTGATTTTTATGGCGAATTCAATGATGTTCTCCGATTTTCCATCTACTCTATAGTACACAAATTCCTATAGTAGGGTAAAGACTCGAGTTTTATTGTATTAAAGGGCGAATATCTCGGTTCAATTTTTGAATGAAAAAGGAAAACTAGGGCTGTTGATACAGAATTTCATGCACAATCGAAGGGTATTTTCGGAATTTCCATCTATTGTGCACACAACTATGTGCTCACTATACGAAAGTAAATTTGCGTGCCAGAGACTAAGTGTCAATTAATGCATACAAATCACTGTGAAAAATGTCGATACGCGAAATGCTGTTATTTTGTACTTTCGATCGGTTTATTTTCCTTTATATGAAATCAAAAGCTAAAATAAGTCATTATAATATGATTATTTATGATTTAAAAGAATCAAAAGTGTATTTATTGTGATTTTTGCTGCTGTAAACTAGCTTTATTTATATACATAACAATCCAGTATTTAGGCATGTGCGAGCGACAATTATCCAATCAGAATCCAATATTTTCATTTTCCGCGAATACGTTTGTTTTGATTACATCAGTTAAGATTGGGGTTTTTATGGATACCATTAATGTAATTTGTGGATAATTTAAATATTGAAGTCAAAGTTGTCAGAACTGGTTTGTATCGGTTTGTATTTTGCATGTATACTTCCGGTATTGTTAACCAAGGCAGAACCGAAACACTCAACAGAAAAAAACTAAGGGAAACTTAATTTTTCTTTCAATATAGAGTATTGCTAATTTAGAATTTTTTTGTGCTCGATATTTTTTTTTTTGCTGGTGTTAGTGATGTTCGATTTTTTTTCTTCCATTCGAGACATGCTCGATATTTTTTTCGGATTTGCGCCCCCCCTCCCATGAAAAATCAAATGGTCCGTCCCTTAGCAAGTGCCCTAAAGAGAGGCAGTCACCCCCCTGAAAACATATTGAAAATTTAATATTCCATGGGGGTGAATGCCTCTCACTTGCTAAGAACATGGCCGCCAGCTATTTCGGTAAAAAAGCGCCTTACGGTTTTGTAATGGAAGTTACACTTCTGTATGTCTTTATTCTGTGCCTATATATAGGATAATGCATTAGCCTGCGAACAGGCCTGTTCGCAGGCTAGATAATGCATGAGCTCCGAGGCCTTCTTAAAAATAATGACCGAGCGAGGAGTTCGTGCATTATCCAATTTAATGCATATTTTCATTGTTTTTTGTTCTATCTCAGTGAGATAGAACAGCAGGTTATTATTAGGGTCATTGAGGCAGAAAAGGAGGTTATTATTTTAAGAATAATGACCTCCAGTTCCACTTGATTGACCGCAATAATGAATTGCTACTGACCGTTGTAGTCGCTTATTAAAAATAAGAACCTGTTCAAAACAATGAAAATATGCATTAAAAATAAATAAATAGGCCTGAAACGTATTTCGATTGTAAATCTGATTTGTCTATGAGAAAAAAGATTTTTTAATCTGTCATTTGATTGGTTGGTGCGCATTGCCCCAGTACCTGAGTGCTGATATTGACAGAGTACAAAAGAGAGCGTTTTCAATCATTGACCCAAGTAAAACCTATGATGCTAATATGGGCCAATCGGCGGTTTAACCACCTTACATAACAGACGTCAGGAACTCTGCGATAACCAGTTTGAAAGAATCTCAGTACTCTCGCACAAACTCTTCAGTCTTTTACCGCCAAGACATGGCCCCAATCTAAATCTTCGTAAGTACCATGAGTATGATCTTCCACGAATTCACACGGACAGATGCAGACACTCCTTCATCCCAGCAATGTTTGCGAAAAAGTTTTTAAAGACGTAATTTTAACATTTAACTTACAACTCTAAGACCTAATTTTAACTTTTTTTAGTTCCTAGTTTGAGTATTCTTATTGTAATATATATTAATCATTACATAGTTTAACTTTTGACATTTCCAACACATGTAATATTCAAATTACGCAATTCAGCCGGTGGCTACTATGTAATTTTTTTTAAATAAACTATCTATCTATCTATCTATCTATCTATCTATATCTATCTATCTATCTATCTAGATATCTAGATTATACTATTCTTGTTGGTATATTTTACTACTTAGATTGTTGTTGTCGTTGTGTGAAATTTAAATTTCTCCTGCGACAGTTTGAATATAAACTTTGCTCAGGCTATTACAAGTTTGTAAAATAGAACCTGATACTTAGGTTATGATCGCCATGCATCGCGACGTTCAACATAGGTCGTTGTAAGTCGTTGTAGGGTCGCTATGTAAATCATTGTAGGGACGTTGTAGGTCGTTGCAGGGCCGTGGTAGATCTTTGTAGATCGTTGTAGGGTCGTTGTAGATAGTTGTAGGGTCGTTGTAGATAGTTGTAGGCTCGTTGTAGGTGGTTGTAGATCGTTGTAGGCTCGTTGTAGGTGGTTGTAGGTGGTTGTAGGTGGTTGTAGATCGTTGTAGGTGGTTGTAGGTGGTTGTAGGTCGTTGTAGGTGGTTGTAGGTCGTTCCTTACTTTAGTACTTACGCAAGCGAACTACGTACGCCGGTATGTTATAAACAATACGGAAACTTTTGGTGTATGTAGAGTCAAACAACAGTGCATTCTCAAGGATTTAAAATTTCATTAATTTTGATGATTTAATTATTATGATGATTAATAGGATTTAATAAATTAAAAGATTGTAATAATTCACAAACTGTAATAGTTGACGTCAACCTTATGGATATTTGTAACCCATTGAGCGCCCTTGACGTGTGTAATTGTCTGGCGTTAGACAGAGAAAAACAATAAATTAGATTGAATTATAGGGCAATGCAACTTTATGAAAGTTTATACATGCAAACTCCTCACTACGAATATCGAGAGCAAATCTATACAGTCAATATATACCAATTGCCTGTGTTGCGTACGAGTGCAAATCTATACATTGAGAGTGCAAAAGTACGCAAGGATAGCGACCGGAAGGGATATGGGTCTGTAAACCACCCCCAACTGTGTAACTCATGTCAGGTAAAATTCAAGTTTTAATTTTAAAATTTTCAACTAAAATTTGGAGTATGGTCCAATACCACGATACGACACGGATCGTGGATTTGGTAACTACATTGTGCAGATGGTGAATTGGTTCACTGATGGTGAATTGGTTTCACGATCCGTAAACCATATGGACGATCTGTGCAGATGGTGAATTGGTTGATGGATGGTGGAAGGGGTTCGGTGAATGGTGCACATGGTGCCAGAGGGTAGACCCCAAAACACTGACGATCCGTGCGGATGGTGCGCATGGTGAATTGGTTGACGGATGGTGGAAGAGGTTTCACGATCCGTGAATGGTGCACATGGTGCCAGAGGGTAGACCCCAAAACACTGACGATCCGTGCAGATGGTGCGCATGGTGAATTGGTTGACGGATGGTGGAAGGGGTTTCACGATCCGTGAATGGTGCACATGGTGCCAGAGGGTAGACCCCAAAACACTGACGATCCGTGCGGATGGTGCGCATGGTGAATTGGTTGACGGATGGTGGAAGGGGTTTCACGATCCGTGAATGTGCACATGGTGCCAGAGGGTAGACCCCAAAGCACTGACGATCCGTGCGGATGGTGCGCATGGTGAATTGGTTGACGGATGTTGGAAGTGGTTTCACGATCCGTGAATGTGCACATGGTGCCAGAGGGTAGACCCCAAAGCACTGACGATCCGTGCAGATGGTGCGCATGGTGAATTGGTTGACGGATGTTGGAAGTGTTTTCACGATCCGTGAATGGTGCACATGGTGCCAGAGGGTAGACCCCAAAGCACTGACGATCCGTGCAGATGGTGCGCATGGTGAATTGGTTGACGGATGGTGGAAGTGTTTTCACGATCCGTGAATGGTGCACATGGTGCCAGAGGGTAGACCCCAAAACACTGACGATCCGTGCAGATGGTGCGCATGGTGAATTGGTTGACGGATGGTGGAAGTGTTTTCACGATCCGTGAATGGTGCACATGGTGCCAGAGCGTAGACCCCAAAACACTGACGATCCGTGCAGATGGTCGCATGGTGAATTGGTTGATGGATGGTGGAAGAGGTTTCACGATCCGTCAATGGTGCACATGGTGCCAGAGGGTAGACCCCAAAACACTGACGATCCGTGGGGATGGTGCGCATGGTGAATTGGTTGACGGATGGTGAAAGTTGTTTCACCATCTGTGAATGGTACACATGGTGGCACAGGGTGAAATATGGGTAAAAGTGTAGACGGTTGGTAGTACTTTTTGTTGAAAATGAGTGGAGACAAAAATATTTACATACACATGTGTTTTGTTATCTGCGTTTTTATGGCGACATTAACTTTCGCGTATAATTTATGCAGAGTATTTGTTGACCTAGTAGACACTTAACTGTGACGATGGTAATTACGATAACTACTATTGTGGTTTGTTGGCAGAGAATACAAATTTAAAATACATAATTTTAATTTGATCGTACCTGCTCTGGTAAACTTTATAAATATTGAGAGCATTCAACGAATTATCCAATTTGCACGTTGAGAATAAATATTTGTTTGTATTTGTGTATTCTTAAATGATGAATGTCCATTGCACTGCACCGAGTGGGCATGTTTATTTATATATACAACTTTCGTTCTCACAAAGACACATTACCGGTAGAAGTATTTTTTCCTTGGTTTGTGGAGAATGGATATCAAACTGACAAATCAAACTCGGATCAAAATTATTTGGCGATCGTGCGATTAAACATTTGAAATATGGGTATCCTAAGAGCTCCGTCACACGTGTAGTTTGACATTAGCAGCCCTTCTGAAACACTTTAATGAAAGTATAGTTCACAAAATTCATATTTTCACTTACCTCTTAACATCTGTTTTAATGCAACTAGCTCTGTAGGCACGAGCAAAATCTAGTGTTGATGTAAATATCCATTTAGTTCATGTTTCCCCGGTGAAAATATAGTCTATTCCAAAGCTGATTTCGACGTACTTTAGCTTTTCAGAAACCGCTGGCCTTCTTCAGTGAGATTATCAACTGTTTCAGAAACATATTTGATCGTAAACAGCTAAAATATTCTCCTAAAGTCTATATTTTTGTTCTTCGACGCGAAAATGGCAACTCAA
>CACRXK020004359.1:16900-32033 GCA_902702795.2 Paramuricea clavata | reverse complement strand
TTTTTGGTTTATGGACTATCTATTTAGGTAGTCCGAGAACCAAGAAACTGGTACGGGTACCAATTTTATCCGTGCCGTACCAAAAATTGAGCGTAGTGTAAACGGGGCTTCACAGTCGAACATATTCTTCCGCTTCAGTTGATAACACAAACTTAGGATTGATAATTCTACGCGGTATCATACCTCATTCAATAACTCTTCTATTTACTCTCTAATAACTCTCTAATAACTCTTCTCATTCAATAAATCGGCAGTTTGTCCGAGGTGTACTAAAATTATTGATCTCTTCAGAATGAAAATTTTGAAAAGAATCAACTTTGGTTAGTTTTTAATCACTCAAAAACGTCTTGTTTCCTCGCCACTGTTTTATGGTCTGACGTATGCATGTACAGTGTGTACGTGTTTTAAAACCACAAATATATACGACAATCATAATTGATAAAAAGATTCCTTATTGATGTGTGTGCAGATGTTTTGAAACAATGCTTACCTAGAATATACTTTTCTAAAAAAGGAAAACACAATTCAAGGGACTTCGATTTTATTGTCGATTTCATGTTACTTTTCAAGGCGCGGACCCAAGTTTGTTTTCAATTTGCCAATTACGTTTCCAAATTCGGAAATTGGGCGGGAACTTCGCAACGAAGTTCGCAAGTTCATTTCAAAGTTCGAACTTCGATTGTAAACAAATGTAAAAATTTCATTTATAAATTTATTTCAAAAGGCATTTTTCGTCTTGAGAGACCAGTGGACCAATATTTTACTGCAGTAATATGTGCATAGGGCCTTATACAGTAATTTCAACTCCAACTATGAACATTTGTTTACAATCAAAGTTCGAACTTTGAAATGAACTTGCGAACTTCGTTGTGAATTTCACACCCAACTTCCGAACTTGGCAACGTAATTGCCAAGCTAAGTTCGCAACGAGTTTGGGAACAGCATGTTGAAAAGTTATCTGAAATCGACAATAAGGAATGACATTTAAGGAATGATCGAAATGTATGATTATTTACCGGGGAATATATAAGCGAAAATAAAAGAGCCTTTGATAGGAAATTTTGTTGGCATCTCATTCGATTGAATTATATAGTTGAAGGGTATTGTAGATAGAAATTATCGAGTGGAAATTTATATACATTTATTAGATCCAACCAGGAACAGCTGCGAAAAATGCAACTTTAAATCCCTGGCAGCAATAGACCTTTCCCCTTATAACCAAAATTTTGATCTAGGCAAGTCTAGACAAATATTTCATCACAGCTTGAAAGAGCATCACAAAATTAGTAATATTCCAAAGTTCCGTTGCGAAATGTTGTAAAATGAGGAAAATAGAGCCTTGCGAAGTTTGCAATTTTCAGTCCTTTTGCATTACAAATGGAAATTGCAGCCCCAACACCCGAATCGGGTGTCAATTTCCCGTTTGTAATACAAAATGACTGAAAAACGGCAAACTTCGCAAGGCTATATTATCCGCATTTTACAAGATTTTGCAACAAAACTTTGGAATATTACTAATTTTGTGATGCTCTTTCAAGCTGTGATGAAATTTTTGTCTAGATCGAAATTTTAGTTATAACGGGAAAGGTCCATTGAACGCGTTTTCTCATGACATGTTTCCGCTTATAGTTGCAATCGACGGTATGATATATCTCACTCGAAGACATTTTCTCCTTATCATATTACCGAGTAAACAATAACACAATGAATAATAATTTTCGTGGTCACCGCTGATCATTCATGTCGCTGTGTTACAAAAATCCTGTTTCACTTTTGAATTTATGTTGTTGTCATTGAAAAGGAATCATGTCTGGTAGTCTATACTCTAATCTAATCGTATCTGTCGTTGTTTTAGGGCAATTGTTTTCTATTTCTCGTGGCAAATCAGAAGCTTTGAAAGATTCGTCCGAAATCTTCCTGAAATATCACACAGCTGTGGTCACAGTTATTACGAATACAAATATTACAGGGACTGGCTTTGCTATCGAAAATGATCAAAACCATTCGGTCACAAAAACGGGAAAGAAGAGCAGATTCGTAGTTACTGCTTCTCATGTTGTCAAAGGCGCTTACGGGGTCAACTTGTATATATACCACGACGAAAAGGACTCGGAAGGCAACTGGAAGAAGGATATTTGCTCAGCAACTATTTATGGCTTGGACGTTGTAAGAGACGTTGCTCTGCTTGAGATTGCGTGTGATAAATGCAATTGCACGCGTTTAGGAGCTCTACAAACCCGCCTTTCAACTGTAAATGGAGAAAATATATTTGTAATCGGTAATTCTGGCAAGACGCGAACTCATTCGTTTATACGTGGAAGCTTGTCTTCAAAAAATATTGCTTTCTCTCCGGCGTCCCTGAACTATAAACTGGACAACGATATCGCAGCAACGACATTCGTTTCGAGAGTTCACGGACTAACGGGAAGTTTAAATTTTGGCGATGCGGGCAGTGCCGTGATGGCAAAATCAGGCGATGTTATTGGAATGATCTTGGGCAGAAGTGGAGACCACAATTTTTGTGTTACGATGGAAGAGATCTCCAAAGCATGCGAGCAAATATTAGACACAATAAGTCCCAGCTTTGTTGCTTGCACTGCTCATGAATCAGCTCTTCTTGGTAGAAAGTATTGGGGGGACAGGTCTGGCAAGAGTCTTAAGGAAATGAATGCCCTTGCAACTGCAATGGATGCTCAGTATTTTGCGGTTGCACACAACGGTCTGGAAGCTCATGCTTTTACATTCGATTTTCTGTGGTGGGAAATATTACCCGAAAACTATTTTAAGGAACATTCATCACAGTGTCGCTGCGAAACGAATTCCTTCACGGACAGCGAATTTCTTGGGCGTAGAAAAAATGGAAAGGACATGTGTGGGTGTGCTGGAAGTGCATGCATAGGATTGGAATACTATGAAAAGAGATTTGGCGAGGATAACGATCGTCGCTGGGCTGTATACAAACGAATGAGTAGAAACCCAGACAAAAGTAGACACTACGTACCAAGTGAAGAATCTCTAGCACTGATGCAAAATATAGCCGGTGAAATTGATTACTGGAAGAAAAAAGTAGTTAATTTGAGAAGAGAAAATGAGCAGCTCGTATCATTGATGATAAATATAAAGCAAAAAGCAGATACACTGACAACAGAACTGACAGAAAAGGACGCACTCATATTACGCATATACCAAAGGATTGCTGTCGCCGTATGTGTTGCTTCAAGCTTTTTTATTTATTTTTACAAACGCTGGAAGAATAAGTTAAGGGAAACATATGCAGAGCTTGATAGATTGAAAGAGCGACTGTCTCAACAAGAAGAGCTTCGAAATCCTATAGCTGCACCTACACAGGAATCAAATGAACTTAACGAAGGTGACGATGGTCAGGATGGGCAGCTGTGCTAATTCCAATTCATTGAATTTGTCACCATACAAAAAAAACTTACATTGACGAAGATAACTATGTGACAGGAGAATCGAACAGGAGAATCGAACAGGACATTCGTCCCATTCATTCGACACTTGTCCCACAGGACATTCGTCATACGTAGTTAAAATGTTACGAATATTGTTTTGATTGATAAACCTCGCTAAATCTTTGCAACAAAAAGCAGAACTGATAAACAGTACCATTTTCATGTTTGCCGACACGCTGGCTGTAAAAATGCCATATGCGCATATATAATTCGGCATTCAAATACGCACAGTTTGAGATTACTTCAGAATTGTAAGACGCGTGGCTGTGTTTATTCATTTTTAGCTTGCTACTCAATATTAAATATTTTAAATTGAGCAATTTGTTTTAAATTGAGCACTTTATTTTAAATTGAGCACTTTAATTGTTTCGCCTACGCCGATTTGTTTCACCGATTTGTGTCACTGCGAGACAAATTGGGCAGCCTGATATACATTAGCCTGTAGATATACATACACACGCTGATTTTGTTTCGTCAATTTGTGTCGCAACAAACCGGTCCGCATCGCGCTGATTTAAGAGCATGGGGGCGAGTAGGCAAACAACAAAAATTCAAAATGGCGAAACGCAAGTTGTTGTTGTGTGCAGCATTTTTAATGCTAGAATTAGAAAATGAATTTGACGAAGTAAAAGAGAGACGTCGACACGTCTGGACAAGAGAATTCATGAGAAATTGAATGCTACGTCATAGCAAGCACGAGAAAAGGGCTTGGAAACGAAACGTTGCAAACACAAATCGGCAAATGACATGCTACACTCAACTTGCAATCTTCTTGCAGAATTGCATTGCAAGTATTTGATCCCACAACAAAAACTTGCAATTCTTCGACACGACACAAATCGCCGTTGCGTGACAATGTTACACACACCGATTTGTTTCGCAACGCGATTGCAAGACAAATCAGCGAAACAAATCGGCGCGTGTAACAGCAGCTTTAGACATTGATAACAATTGGGACTTTAAAAATGCTTTAATAAAACTAGAAATCATACATCAAGAAATCATTCTTCGAACAATTTCGGAACACAAAACGGAAGCTAAATAAGCTATAGCTAGTTAATGTAAAATAGTTAGAAATTTAAAATTTTTAGATTATACTATTTTGTAAATAATTACGTAAATGAGCTGTAAAGCTGCGAGATAATCTGAATAAAACTTATTGCTATTACTACAATCGAGCGAAAAAAGCCTGGCAATAAACTGTCTTGGGAAATGTGTATTAACTTGCCCATAGCATAACTGAGGTTAGGGCCTGTTTATATGGAAGTCGGGCTGGCCCGCTTAGCGAGACAGCCCGGTAAGCGAGATCTCGCTGTGTAGCCACTGGGGCTAGTCCGGTTGCCAGGATGAAAGTTCAAAGGTACCGCCGCAAGCTATTTTTAACAACTGTCAAAACAATATCAATGTAACAAAATTGTCCCGGCAAGCGGGATGAAATTTTCTCATGTAAACACAAGAGAAATTCATCCCGTTTACCGGGCTGTCTCTCTAAGCGGGCCAGCCCGGCTTCCATATAAACAGGCCCTTAGATTGACTTTCACTACCGCTATACCGCTCGCTGGCTTAATACGCATTTAATTGGTTAAGTCAAAATGTGAACCTCTCTGATTTTAAATATAATACAACACTCCTACTAAATATAATACAACACTCCTACTCTTAATAGTACATAAGTCATTATAAGGACTGAGCTGAGAGTCCGGCGACTACAACAATTCATGGCTCATCACGTTTCGATTTTGCATTTTTCATGCAAACACTTTGCAGGCGCATTTTCAAATAATTTTTGCGATTCCAGCCAGGCACAATAAAAGTTATCGACCCCTAAAATATACTAGGTTCGCGGGCAATCGTGGCGTCCCTATGACAGTCATTTTGGGTACGGCACGCGGACCCACGTTTTTTTGGTCCGCCTGTTGCGTTTACACGACGAAATTTAGAGTCAGCCCGTTTGAAAGATATTTATGCATGAGAATTGTGCACGAGGCATGACATCCAAACAGTGGCTGCTGACCATTCATCTCGCTGTGTCACAAAAAAATCCTGTTTCACTTTTGATTTTGTTGTTGTCATTGAAAAGGTGCTGAATCATCATGTCTTGTCGTCTCTTCTCTACTCTGATCGTATCTGTCGTTGTTTTAGGGCAGTTGTTTTCTATTTCGTATGGCAAATCACAGGATATAAAAGATCCATCCGAAATATTCCACAAATATCACACAGCTGTCGTCACAGTTGTTACGGATAAAGGGAGGGGGACAGGGTTTTCTATCGATCCTCAAGTATACCTGATCACAGGAACGGAAACGAAAATCAGGTTCGTAATTACTGCTTTCCATGTTGTCAAAGGCGCTGCCAGGGTTGGCTTGTATTTATACCAGGACGAGAAGGACGACGAAGGCAACTGGAAAAAGGATATTTGCCCGGCTGAAATTTGGGGCTTCGACATTGTAAGAGACGTTGCTCTCCTTTATATAGCGTGTGACACTTGCAATTGCACGCGTTTAGAAGCCCTACAGACCCGCCTTTCAACTGTAAATGCTGGAGAAACTATACTTGTAATCGGTGATTCCGCCAAGAGGAGACCTCATTCGGTTGTAGATGGAAGGTTGTCGGACACAAATTTTACTGTTTCTTTAACGTCTCTGAATTATAAACAACTAGATGAAGATATCGCAGCTACACCATTGGTTTCGAGGGTTCATGGACTAATTGGTAGTGTTTATCTGGGAGATTCGGGCAGCGCCGTGATGGATAGATCTGGCAATGTTATTGGAATGATCTTGGGTAAACGTGGAGACCTCATCTATTGTGTTACGATAGACGAGATTTCCAAAGCACGCGGGCAAATATTGGACACAAAAAGTCCCAGTTTTGTTGCTTGCACTGCTCATGAATCAGCTCTTCTTGGGAGAACGTACTGGGGGAACAGCTCTGGTAAGAGCATTAACGAAATGAATGCACTTGCAACTGCAATGAATGCTCAGTACTTTGCGATTGCACACGATGGTTTGGAAGCTCATGCTTTTACATTCCACGTTCTGTGGTGGGAAATACTCCCGGAAAACGATTATATAAAGGAAGATGCATCACAGTGTCGCTGCGAAATGACTTCCTTCACAGACGGCAAACAACGTCTTGAGCGTACAAAAGACGGCAAGGTCATGTGTGGGTGTTCTGAAAATGCATGCAGAATAAATTCATATTACCAGAGGAGATTCGGGGAAGACAATGATCGTCGTTGGGCCGTGTACAAAAGAGTGAGCAGGAGTCTAGACAACAGATACTACGTACCAAGTAAAGAATCTAGAGCATCGATGGAAGATATAGGCGGTGAAATCGATTATTGGAAGCAAAAAGTAGAGATTTTGAGCATAGAAAAGGAGAACCTTGTATCAGATGGCCATATGTGTCGCTTCGAGCTTAGTTATTTGTCTGTACAAACGCTGGAAGAACGCTGAACGCATGTTAAAGAAAGCAAAAACAGAACGAGATAGATTGGAAGAGCAATTGTTTCAACAGGAAGTGCTTCAAAATTCGGAGCCTACAAACATACCTACACAGGAATAAATTAACTGTTAAGATGCACTGTAATTTGCTAATGCTTTCTCGTGTTTACAATTAAAATCGTTACGAATCGTATTTCTTAAAATTTGTATATCTCGCAAAATCTAGTAAATGTATAGAATTTACACTTGAAATTTTCATCTACAAAACCCTTTCACAATTAGAGTTCTATCGAATAAGATGCCCAAAATCCCATTATTTTCAAGTTTCCTATGATACATATCTGGACACACTTGCTGTCTTAATACCAAGAAATATCATAGACACGTATAATACAGTATTCAAATACGCACAGTTTGATATCAATGAAGAATTTTCCTCTAGAATACACCCGCTTGTGTTAATTATGATAGTTGCTTGCAATTAGCATACTTCAGGTACGTTGTTAAATATTAGATATTTTTAAACTATTTTACTTTTGGGCCCCTCTGGTTTGAGCACTTTGTTAAGTTTGCTTTGCTTATAGACATTGATAACAGGAGGGGGAGGGGTGTGTGTGTGTGTGTGGGGGGGGGGGGGGGGGGGGATGCTAGACACCACACCAGGAAATACGAGTCATGAAGAACAGACTTACCAGTAGTACAAGAAAAGTTTGCTGAAAATCCTTTCTTTCGATGCAGAGAACTGTAAACAAGACACGCAACGTTTTATTAAGCACTGCATGGGTATATAATTATCTGCGTTTTGAGTGGCTGCCGTCTTACAAACAATTTTTGAAATCGCGTATGTTAACGTGTATATCAGGGTCCGGTTGTTCAAAAGCTGATCAGCTTAACCCTAGGTTAACCTAAAATTCAAAGCAAACTTCCTAACAGGCTGTTACAAATTTGGTTCTTCAGAAATCTTGTCTGGATCGATAGGAGTTTACTTCTCTAATGTTTTGAAATAATCAGAAGTGCAGAAATACATAAACTAAAACAGCAGGTTAAATTTTAACCCAGGGTTAGCGCTAACCCTCCTTTGAACAACTGGCCCCTGAGCTACAAAGATAGATTAAGAATTTTCAACGCATTTCTTGGAGAAAATAGATAAGCGAACTTCAAATCAAGTATCATACATAAATTTATTATTTATTGAAAATAATTCAAGAGTTTTGATTGGCTAAGAGCTGTCGGTGAAATCGTCATATTCGCTCGGTAGCTGCCCAAATTTGGAGTTATGACATCACCGTGTAATATTGAAAACAAATATACCACGTTTGACGTAATTTCGTGGTATATTGAAAAACAATGTAACATGCTATGACGTCACGCTACAGTTATGCGACTTATGCCAAAAGCGGGAAAATACAAATGGCTTCCTCGCCGACCTTTTTAAATAATAATAAAAATTATTTAATTCGGTTCTCGCAGGATATGAGGAATTATTAAGGTTTCAGTTTGTGTTATCAGCCTCAAGGCCTGATTCCACGGGCGCTTTTTCTCGGCGAAATGCGAAATATTTCGCCTGTTTCTTTTGAATCGTGAGCAATCAAGTAGAAATAATTTATTCGAATAGTCGCAATTCAAAAGAAACAGGCGAAATATTTCGCATTTCGCCGAGAAAAAGCGCCCGTGGAATCAGGCCTGCAGGCAGATAACACAAACCTCCAATAATAACGGCTTATTGACCGAGCGTGAGGTCTGTACTGTGAAATATCAGACCGGGGTTTTTTAGTATGGACCGAGCGACGAAGGAGCGAGGTCCATGCAAAAAACAGAGTTTTGATATTTCACAGTACAGACCGAACAAGCAAGGTCAATAATCGGTTTATTATGTGGCTGAACTGAGTCTGTGAGCATATACTTTTCGCGCGAATTAAATCGGCTATCGTCAGTTTCACTGGGTAAAGCTACGTTTACACGCTGCGATTTGTCGGGCCGGTTTTGGGAAATAATCGTTGCCACTTCTTCGACATTTAGCGATTTAAACGTTCAATTGAAGCTGTCCGCTCTCTCGTCTGTTTATATTATAGTTTTCTGCGTGCGAAAAGTTTTCAGTGTGCTTTGTTACAGATTTTTCTCCCGATTTTGTGAATCGCAAGGTGCTGACGCGAGTACTCACGACAGGTTATTTACATACAGCGAGCAAAATCGGCCCGACAAATCGCAACGTGTAAACGTACCTTAACAATATACGGTAGGCATGCACGCTCAATCAAAAACCATTAAGCGCCAGCGCTCTCCCCTTGACGAGTAAAATCGCCTGGCGTTAGACAGAGTAAAATACTAAAGTAGGGTGCATCAGGGTGCAATGCGACTCAATGGGTTAACTAGACACATGAGCAGATAGGCCAGTTAACCCATTAAGCGCCAGCGCTCTCCCCCTTGACGAGTAAAATCGCCTGGCGTTAGACAGAGTGAAATACTAAAGTAGGGTGCATCAGGGTGCAATGCGACTCAATGGGTTAATGACACACAATTGGAAAATTAAAAGCAAAATTTTTTCTGTTTGCAAAGCAAAAATTTCCCGCCAGATAAACGACATCCGGGACA
Organism: Paramuricea clavata; assembly: GCA_902702795.2. Classification (NCBI taxonomy): domain Eukaryota; kingdom Metazoa; phylum Cnidaria; class Anthozoa; order Malacalcyonacea; family Plexauridae; genus Paramuricea; species Paramuricea clavata. Next base: position 22,522 of record CACRXK020004359.1, on the reverse strand, counting down.
CCGGTCCAGATACGTAAAATACGGACCACGGTCCGGATATGGGTTTTTGCGGACCGCTTGTCAACCAATCAGAATAGAGAATTTTGAAAAGCCATATAATAATTCCTCATATCTTACTCGACCTCATTCAATAATTGTTTAATATACAAACCTTTTAAAAGGGTTAAGTAAACAATAAACGTAATTGACGGTTGATATATCACCAATTTTCAACCAGTTATCCTAAAAGCGAAAAAAAATCAAAACGCTAGAACTACCCAGTTTTTTTATAAACGTATAAATAACCGGAGGGCACTCGCTGACTGTATCCTTTTGTAACGGGTCCCTTATTTGAAGGATTTACATAATTTTATTCTATCTGATGACATTAAAAAGTCAAAAATTTGCAATTATAATCTCTATAAATCTTCTTGTTTAATTGAAGCAAGCTTTAAAAAATGAATCAACGCTAGTCCTACCTCCTCTCTTGGCCTACGAAATTTCTTCCACGTGTAAAAAATGGCCATAAAAGCAAATCTGATGAACAGAAATGCGTTGAAAATAATGACAGGCATTTCCAAAAGAAGCTTCAAATACTTGAACTCTTCCACCTATAGAAAATAACGTAATCAGGGTACAGGGCAGAAAGAGTAAAATTTAAGGACTTTTCAAAGATTTTCAAGGCCATACATCAGGAAATTCAAGGACTAAAGGGCCGAAACAGTACGAAGTGACGTTAAACTGTTCAAATTGCAATTTCTGAAAACTAAAACAGGAACAATTAGCCTTTTCTCACCAAGGCCAAAAACCGTCATTTTTGAGAGTACTTTCTACCCTCGTGAAAGATTCTAGACAATTCAAACAACGTGAAAAGCGAATTTTAAAAGTTGTAACTGTAAATTTACCATTAATATACAAACAACCACAATACTGAAAAGTCGTATTTCGTGGTGTGGAGACTCTCAAACATGGAAGAAGCAGTACCCCAAAAATGGTGGGAAAATCGGCCGTGGGAAAGGCTAATTCAAGGATTTTCAAGGGACTTTCTTATACCGAATTCAAGGACTGTCAAAGCCTTTAATTTTAGTTTTCAAGCAGCTTTCTGCAGGTCGAGGGCAGGGAAAACGATGATATTTGAAGACTGGAGTTTAAATTTCACATTAAATAACTCATTAATATACCATCATTCTTATGAAACTTACCGAGTACGTTAGATATTCCCAACAGGCGAATGTGTTCATTGTTATAACTATGTATCTATAATGATAAAGAAAAACAGATATTATATAATAACGTTAAGAATTCAAGCGCTTTCATTGGTCGAGAGCCATGACCCGTCACACAAAACTTTGTTCTGTGCAGCCAATCACAACACAGCACGTGACTTAAGGTAGCCAATAGTATTCCCTTATTTGTATAGATCCCCTCGGCGGCTCGTGGGCCACTTTTTTGTCCTTCCCACATTATTATGTCATACTGTGTATCTATAATTAAACAGACAACGGCAAAATCTTATCTATTTCAGAGAAAGACATAGTGAGTGACAGATTAACCAAATGATCCAAATATGGAGCACCACCAAGGAAACCTAAATTTTATTGCTTGCAAGAACAAACTTTGCAGAGGTTACTATACCTGAATGCAACATAACAAAAGCCAAGTATTGATGCCACCAGATGATGTTCCGACATTAAACATGCCAAGTATGGATAGTAGACGAGAAAGTACGTCAACACAGTCAGAATGAGATTGAGAAGAGCTGGAAATGAATGATACATTAATTTAGGGTTGCATGCAGTGCTTTCTTATCACTATGTCTGAGTATGCCAAGGACCTGTTTACAAAATCTAAGTTTGCCAGGAGAGGATGGAAGGCAGGACTGGAAAAAAAGAATTTTCTTTCTGGGAGCACAACCTGGAGACAAAAATTTCCTGTAGACCAACGGAGTATTTTTGTGCTAAATCTGCATGTGTATAAACATATAGTGTTCTAGTTGACCATGGTTTTAAATTCAAGGAATAATGTCTGTGAACCATATGTTGTTGCGTCCATAGTGGTACATGGGTGTTACGGTTGCCTTCAAATTTTCAATAGCAAATATTATTCAAACAAATTTCCTGCAGCTGTTTAACATTTCCTGCGAGCAGTGCTCGCGTGCTCGCCTATTTTTTCCACCTCTGATGGGCGGGATGATTTTGATGTATTGACTAAAGCTAAAACGAAAGTATAAACACCGGTTAAGAAAATTCAAATGTTGTTGAGAAGATCCCGTAGTTCAGGAAGATTACTATTGCTGCGTGAACAACCTTTCGTTTACAATTCTATCATAATTTATCACCAGAAAAATAATGTAGTTTTTCTGAATCATGAACTGTGACTTATTTCAATACATCGAAGTCCAAGGAAAACTTGATGGTGTATACCGCGTGTACAAGAAATAATTCTATCATTCTGGCGGCCTTGACGTGAGATACTGTCGGACATCGGACAATGTCCGACTAAATTTGGCAAATGTCCGAGCAAAAGTAATTTTGATCGGACATTGGTCCGATCACGAAAAAAAATTGTCACATTATACATTTTTTTGCTGTGACAAAATCCGATTGCAAATTCACTCAATTTGCATTTGCAATAAAATTTACGAGGCATTCTAGCATTTTACTTAACGTTGCGCCAGAACTGCTATATATACATACTTGTCTCGTGACTTATATTATATCTTGTGACGTATATATGTCCGATCAAATGTAGCGATGTTGGTTTTTGTCCGACCAAATTCAAGTTATGTCCGACCAAAATTAAAAGTGATCGGACAAATGTCCTGTCAAGTCAAATATTTATTTGCAGCCCTGGACAGATCTAGAGCATATGATCTATCCAGAGCATATATGATTGATCGAGGACGCGGACGTCAAAGACGGCGCGAAAATGGCGTGGCATATCCATATATGGGCACAACACGCCATTTTCACGTCGTCTTTGACGTCCGCGATCTAAAATCTGTCTATTGACAGATTTAGATAGAGGACGCGGACGTCAAAGACGACGTGAAAATGGCGTGTTGTGCCCATGTATGGATATACCACGCCATTTTGACGCCATTTTCGCGCCGTCTTTGACGTCCGCGTCCTCGATCTAAAGCAGTCTAACTAAACGTTTGACAACATTCCGTGCATGTGAGCAACGAATCTTATCAAGGGCTATTACATGTTACATACAGTATACATTGGAGAGATCTTGGTCGCCTCTTTGGATGAACAAGAATTTCTGTTGGAAAAGAAGGCCACTTGTTGTCGAGAGCATCGTTGCAAATGCAATGGCGATTGACCATCTGTTACGTAACTGGCCATTCAATATGTCCACAGGACTAAAGATATAACAATTGAAATTTTAGAAGTTAACACTGTTTTTGGTTACTTAATGTTCCTGCTTAAATGGATAATTCCAGTATAGCCGAAATTTTGATCTAGACAAGAAAAACGAAACCCATTACCATAGCTGGAAACAGCATCTTAAAATAAGTAAAATTGCAAACTTTAGTTGCGAAATGTTGTTGAAAATGAGGAAAGTATAACCCTGTGAAGTTCGCAAATTTTGTATATATTTGCATTAAGCGCGGGAAAATTAACCATTTTCGAGCCGAAAGTGGTTATTTTTACCGCGCGTAATACAAATATATACAAAATTTGCGAACTTCACAAAGCTACATTTTCTTCATTTTACAACATTTAGCAACCAATCATCGCAGTTTTACTCATTCTAAGACGCTCTTTGTAGCTGTGGTGTTGGATTTCGTTCTTCATGCCTTGATCAAAATTTAGTCCATACCTGGAATCACCCATTCTCTGGTTAATTTGACCACGAATTCCTGGTTAATAATCCGCCTAACATAATCTGGTTAATGATCAAATTATTAACCAGGACTGTAATTACACTAACCAGGAAATTTAGCCAGGAACATTAAGTAACCCTTTTAAAACAGAGTTGTTTTTAAATTAAGGTGGCTCCCAACAGTTGTAAAGAAACAGCTGCGGAGAAATAAGGTCTTCACAATGACGAAAAATATTTGCTATTTATGTGAAACGGGAATTTTTTTGGAAATAGAAACGCTTGCATAATCTTTATACTTGAAGCATAATGGTTTGAAAGAAGCAGATTGTGTGTTGCTATGGTAACAATGTGGCCAAGTGACGCCAGACAATGATCAAATTTTGGACTAAAAATGAATTCATTAAAATTTCCTTCGGTTAAAGTTTCTGAAATTTTGTAGGTGTAAAAGGAAATTGTAGTGGAAGATTATATAAAAAAATTAGGGGGGGGGGGTATAAATTCAGTTTTCGAGATATTATCAGTGCTCTCACTTTTAAGGAATTATCCTTTAAAATAGGAATTTTGAAGAGTTTTAAGGATTTTTTTAAGGAATTTAAGTTTTTGAGGATTTTTTTAAGGAATTTCCGAAACATTTTATCCTGGACTAAAAACGTTTGACGGAGAATAACCACGCCACGCAAATGAGATTTAAACCTGAAAGTAGCAACACTATATGCACATAATTACATATATTCGTATGTTCTCTATGTCGTAAATGTACATATGGCTGTCTTCCCATTAAAATTCTCAAAAGATAAATGTCAGTGTATGCTGTTTCTTCTGAAATCTACAGATTTTCTAAGTTCTCAGGGCCCTAGCAACCGGGGGAGGGGGAGGGAGGGTGCAACACCCCTAATATTGCTCATGAACAATTTCAGGTAGATATCCTGTAGATTTTCAGGTAAATTCAGGTAATTCTCAGGGCATAAAAAAGTGAACTCTCTAATCTGAATTGGATTTAACAATCAAACAAACTAAAGACGTTGAGACGTGTTGTGGCAGGGAGACAATTGCGAAATACCCTTTCTGACGATCTGGAGACTCCAAATTTCCAAAATTTTCTCAATTTCCCATTATAAACTGAAAGTAGCAATACTTATCTTCATTGTTAGGCAATACTAAAATATTGGGTATGAAAAACTCTAAAAATGCCATTTCCGACGGTCTAGAAACTTCAAATTTTCAACAAATACGGTTTTAAAGAACGTTCAGTTCGAAAAATTCAGGTAAATCAGGTGAAAAAAACACTTTTTGCAACTCTGTGATCAGGCCTTGTAGTAATTTTACCAATTTAAGGAATTTTAAGGAAATCTGAGGAATTTTCGGGCTTTTTCTAAGGAATTTGAAAATTTGATTGTGAGAGCACTGGATATTATGCAAAATTATTTTGTTCCACAAAAACTCGAGTATATGGCAATGACTAGTAATTTTAAGCGAAAAAATCACGTCAATTGTTACAAGTCCCATGCTTAAACAACTGCAGGGAGATTCAAGCTGCCTTAAAAATGATGTACATGTATTTTTAATGTATACTTATCAGTAAACAACTGGTATACTAACACAATTAGGGCAGGTCTCTTCCCAGAGGCTCTTTTGCTTAAAAATGATAAAATGACACTGATGCATCCCTGTAAGAAAAATATATATATCATCTGTTACATAATTAACAATTTGAAGATTTGACCAAAATAGCAAGAGCACACACTCAGCATTTGCTTCTGTGGTTATTATTCCATTACTGTAAATCCTCCATAAAGCGGGGGGGGGGGGGGG
>CACRXK020004359.1:0-16880 GCA_902702795.2 Paramuricea clavata | reverse complement strand
GGCATATGAATTTCAACAAGCTTAAGAAGTGGAATAGTTGGTGAGACTTTAAAAGAGAGGCATAGTGTGGATGAGTGGGTTTAGTGTGGATGAGGGGCATAATCTTAGCCTGTTAAGTGCTATTGCACCATATTTTACTGAACAAGGGGAAAGTACTGCCACTTATTGGGTTAATTAGACTGCCTGTTAACCCTGTAAGTGGCAATTATGCTCCCTGATTCACCCTACTCAATTATTTTGCTCTGTCGGGCCATCTTCGCTGACCTTCAGCCGTGGAGGCAAAATGCCCTGGGGACAAGGTTGACCAGAAAGGTTGGGGTCCAGACCATCGCACAACCCCCCACTGCCATTTACTGAGGGGAAGTGTAGGGGGTCAGAGTTGTATGAAAGTGTATATATACTCACTGCTAGAGTGGCACATATAACAGCATCAAACAGCCATACTACAATGTACTCATCACATTCTTCAGCACTAGAAAAAACAAGAACATATAAAGTACAGAAAATCTTGCCTTAGCCCATAAATGCAAACTACATCTGATCTTGGGATATGTAAAGTGTGTTGAACTAGATCAAGTAAAGCGAGCGTCAGTGCAAATGGGGTACCTTTAGGAAATAGATTTATAGCTTAGTACTGGTAAAAGATATGCAGTACATTTCATTCTGGCCATGCATGCATTGGAATTGCACTTCCTGCCTTTTCTGCATATAAAGTTAGAGAAGCAATTTGAATAAGCATTTGATAAGGGCAGTAGCTTAATTGTCCCCTTTAATACAAGATCACTGAGAGCTGTGATTTGCCTACATTAGACCCGACTGGCGACTGCATGCAAATGGGATTTTCACCAGCAATTCACCTTTGAAAAAAAAACTGAGACAAGGTATATTCACAAGCCGAGATTTGTCATGTACGACTCGTATTCTGGGTTATGGAAATTACTGCTGACACCATTATCTCTCTAACTCTCTTCATTTAGTTACAATGGAAAGATTTGAAATGCATCCACTGATGCATTCTTAATCGATTACATACACTAGAATATAAATCATACACAACAAATTGCAACATGTAAACATACATTCCATACCTGCAAAATTCAGACACCCCCACCCCCTCATGAGCTTTCCTCTAGACAATATACACATCAAAAGGCAATGGGGCAACTGTCCCTACTTCAAAACATAGTCAGTTCATAGAGAGTTTTATCCCCCTGTCCCTAATGAAGTACATAAAATACAAAAATACAGGTTTCTGAAAGGTACAGTATTTATTAGTAACTTGAAAGTGACCCCCTTATCCCCCCACCTCTATGTGGGCAAGGAGGTTGGAGAATTTTCAAGGACAAATGCACATAAGCACTAATGGACACCACGCAGTCTTTGAATCTGGCCCAACTGAACAAACAATGTAATATGTTTTACCTTATTGCAATAAATGGCCATTTTATCACCAAACTAGAGCATTTAAGTCTCAGACACATGCTTAAAGCCGTATTTCAAACAGCAAGACACATTGCATTGCGGTTTTGAAACTCGAAATCAAAAGATCATTGGATCAAAGATTGCAATATATTTTATGTAATATTTTTATATGCTAGTATACTGGTCAGTTTTAATGTATATTATATCATATTTAATTGCGACAATTTTATAAGTGAAATCAAAATATTGGTTTTACAATTTACAACACCATAGGAACACTGTCGTTCGTCTCAATCATATAGAATCATACCTTCAAAATGCCATATAGCCAAAGAATATTAGGATAATTGGCCTATAGTAGCCGAATATCGTGTCTAATTACAAACTACGTTTATATAAACAGACAATATCGAAAAGGCGTATACTAAAAAGTTCTTTTATAAAACCTTTTCACTGTTACAAAATTTCAAGCGAAACTCGATAGGCCAGCGTCCTAAATGGGCATTCGAATGTACATTCATTTGCATTGCCATTGATATAATTGCGAAATTTTCCACGCGAAATTACTGGCCCATAACCGCAAAGAACACATATTTTTTCAGCTCTATACTGATCACTTACTTGTCTTTCCTTCCCATCTTTTATGTCCGGCTTTATCTTGCGGTATTTCGGGTTGTTTCAAACAAGGTTTCAAGCACGCCATGCAATGTTTATTGCATGTTTCGAGACTTATTTAATATTAAGCAAATAAACCGAAGACGCTTTGTCATGCTGCCACAGACGTTAATTATAAATCTGAGAAATTATCAATTAAAGTTGGATTAAATATTATAATAACTATAGATTTTTCATTTTGTCATCTTAACATGGAAATTTTGTGTTGTTGTTTTTGTTTTTTGTTGTTGCTGTTATTGCTGTTGTTGTTGCTGTTGTCGTTGCTGTTGTTGTCATAGTTGCTGCTGTTGTTGTTGTTGCTGTTGCTGCTGTCGTTGTTGCTGCTGCTGTTGTTGCTTTTGTTGTTCAGCTGTTGTTGTTGCTGCTGTTGTTGTTGTTGTTGCTGTTGTTGCTGCTGTCGTTGTTGCTGTTGTTGTTGCTGCTGTTGTTGTTGCTGCTGTTGGTGTTGTTGCTGCTGTTGTTGTCGTTGTTGCTAGCGTCGTCGTCGTTGTTGTTGCTCTTGTTGTCGTTGTTGCTGGTATTGTCGTTGTTGTTGTCGTTGCTTGCTGTCGTTGTAATTCCTATTGTTTGCAGTGATTTTACCAACTATAATATGCTATTGGACACCCCAAAGGTACAACGAATATTTAAAGTACACTGTGTTGTTTAATTCAAAGAAACCACACGAGACCACTTTGTAATCACATTGCTGTACTAAAACCATGAAGTAACTGCAGTTTGTAATAGGACATGAGCAGTACAAGTTTAGCACTTGCGCAAAAGCCACAATTCAGAATTTATACGACAACTTTCCCTTTTGAACATGTTTTATAATATTTTTGACTTCATCATAATTGGTTTCATTCATTTCCGAACAGGATTCTTTAGGATTAGGGGTGTACCGAACCCAATATCTTCAGTTCCAACCGGAACCAATATCTCCAGTTCCGACCGGAGTTAGTCCTTCCATCGATGACCACATTCACAACATTTGTAGAACGTTGTCATTGGTTCGTCTGCTGAACGCGTTTGCATCTGCACGAAGTAGGCTCGATCATGCTCACACTTCGGACATCGTTCTGAAAAATATACACATATTAGAAAGTTTCAGTAACCGAGAACGAAGTACGAAGGTGTCTTGAGCAACCACGAGCGACCCCAAACTCAGAATCAGGGGCGGATCAAGCCTCATCTGCAAGGAGTTAGGAGGGGTGCAGGTTTTCCATGGGGTGGTACTTGAGAGAGCCTTACTGCCCACTCTCTTTTGCAGTCTGCAATGGTACTAACGCATGTTTGCCATTATGTTACGTTTGACATTATCTTACTATAAAGTTTATAACTTTTATGCATGACCGGACAGTTGATGTAGCACAGCACAGTAATCAGTAAATTTGCTTGTTAAAGTGACAGTAGAAGTTCCCCTATTAATCGCTTTCGAAAAGCAGAAAATGTATGGTAGATGCGCCCTCGATGTGTAGACGAGGAAAAATTGTCAAATATATACGTCTTCATATTTTGTTGTCTTGCTCAAACTCTCGACTGTACAATCAGTACAAACGGAATACCAAGATCATGAGGTCTACTGTTCTATCTGGCATTTTACTATATATACAGACCAGTGGCAAAGAGTAAATTTCAAGCCTTGATAATTCCCACCTTGTGTGGAATCAACATTCTCCCACGCTGCCTTGCCACCAAGAACATCATCTACTTCTTTCAATTTCGGATAAATTTTGCTGCCAACCTTATAATCAAACATAGATGAAACATAAAAAACGTAGATGTGTTGAATTCACAATTTATTTAAACGTTCCAAAAAATAAGTTGGAAGTACACATTTACTCAACGTGGCCTCCATTTCTAATTTCACACAAGTTCGTTCTTTGTCTCATATCCAAGACAAGTCTTCTTCCTGAGTTTCCTTTATTTCGATTTAAACTTTATGGGGTGGTTCTTCCATTCAATGCATATGCAGCTGGTATTTGTTGACATTACGCCAAACGCTCGATGATGCAGTCTTAACACTGCAACAACGCTTTTTGTTTCAAAATACTTTTCAACAATGAATGTTCTTTCCGGAATTGTTAGCTTTGGCATTATGAATGGTAATTGTAAAGTTTTAAACAACAACGTTCTAAATTTTAGCAAACTACCTTTAATTAAGTCCCCAAGGGACTTCGAAGACTAATATTTCGAAGCATCTAAAAACGAGCGCTTGTACTAAATTCTTTTCATTGCGATTAGCCTTCGTTCAAAATTTTCAAGAAACCCTTCATTCGAAAGATGAAAAAACAAGCTTTAAATTGAGCCCAAAACGAAGCTATGGTAGTTTATTTTACGATAGAAATAAGGATATTTAGGACGACTCCGTTTTTTTTAATACACCCTGTACATATATTATTCAGCTCACTCCCCAACGGGGCTTTTCAGTGACTGATTACATCAATACATCATGTATTACGTTTACTTGTACTATCTACTTAGCCTAGACTAATTATCTTTACAACAATTGTGATATTACTTTCCTAACTATGTTTATCCATAGCCTATCGAAGGGAAGATGGCTGTGAAACTCATTAGTATAACTCATTATCTATGTTAGTCAACGTTTATTCATAAATCTGGTCCTTCACCGTCACGTGTGTATTGTATTTTTACCAAATCCACCAATAGCAATTTCCAGTTTCCCTATTGTTCGAGTCATGGATAGGTGACTTTCCTAAAACATTGCTATTGGTTAGTTGGGCATGCAAGAATACGATACGCACGTGACGGTGAAGGACCAGATTTATGAATAAACGTTGACTAACATAGATAATGAGTTATATTGTTATTCTAATGAGTTTCACAGCCATCTTCCCTTCGATAGGCTATGGTTTATCCTAACCCACCCTGTCAACTTTCCCTGCGGGAGGAAACCGGAGTGCCCAGAGAAAACCCATGACTTTCGGCAGAGCGTTTACCGACTCTTTTCACATGAGTCCATGGTGAGAATCAAGCTCAAGGGTGAAAGGTGCTTGCTCGATGACTGCACCACCGATCCCATATTAGGACCAACCCAAGAAAGAGAACAATAGTTTTAACATATTTTTGAAGCAGGCCTTACAATTTTGGTCGGTTATAGTCCGACATAGAGAGGTCAGACATAGAGAGAAAACCACCAGACATTCTGTCAAACCTAAGTGAAATTAAGGTTTATTGTTTGTCTGACCCGAGTGTATTGGTGTCCGACCAACTGCACTGTAGCTTTGTTCGACATAAATCAAAATGTACCATAGTCCAGGACTAGAGGCTCATATGTTAAATAGAGAATCGGAGTAATGTATAAAAAGTGAACACCACGGCAGGCAACATGGCAAAGTGGAAAACAAGCTTAAATTGTCGAAGTCTTACTCTGTTATTGCAATTGCATTACATAAAGCAAGTTAATTAATCCTGGCTTGGAAATAAGTATGAATGACACAAATTATTTAATATCTTCATAACATTTGATTCAGAATTAAATAATAATACATTGTGCTGATATTAATTTGCATCATTCAGGTCGACTCACTTCCAAGCCAAACTGAACTGAAGGTGTCCAATAAATGATTGGACATCATCACACATATATCTGAGACTGACCCAAACTCAAAGGACATTTTGTCACATGGTCCTGTAAAATATATTTTAAGACCTGAATGCCCCTGGAATTGGTGGTCAAAAGCAAGTGAGAGTACTTACAACTCATGAACCCTCATCAACTTTATAAATTTGCATATTTCCTAGTGATGGGCGATACCGAGTACTCGGTATTCGATACCAGCGATACCACAAACAGCGGTATCGGTATCGATTACTGACGTGGTATCATTCGATACTTGCACCCTTTTTTAAACGACTTGTTTAATTTCACTTCTTGGTTGAATAAGACTTAATAAACCACTAAAGTAACTCTTAATATTCCAAATGTGGTGCGTCAAGTCATGTTAGAAAATATTTATTACGTTTCGGGCTTTTGGTTTACTTATAGCTTTATTTAGGTTACATACAGTAATGTAAAATGTTTTTCCGCTGACCGGCAGGTATCTAAAGTAGCCGATACTAGAAATTTAAGTACTCACTTCCGGTATCAAAAATTGAAATTTTGTGTTCATTTTGGTATCGAAATAGGTATCGGTATCGGCCGATACCGATCTTAAAAGTATCGGTATCGAATTAAAAATCCTGGTATCGCCCATCACTAATATTTCCATCATGAAAATGTCCATTTAAGACATGGAAACACTGACAAAATGTCCGCCATCTTGTTGTAAATATCTCTAGAGAATTTCGGTCATATACTCATATTCTGCTTCATACACTACTTGTTAGTACAAAACATGGAATAAAATACAATTCAAAATTTATGCTGAATTGAAAGTTTGTAAAATATAATAAAAGGACAAGTTTGCAAGACAGAAAGACTAGTCAGAGTATAAAATTAAAATATGATCATTACAATATTGAATATTCCTTTATAATACATAGTTCACACATTTACTGTCCATATACTACGATATCTTACCTTTTTGGAAATATTATAAACATATGGGCATGTCGGACAAGCAAATCTGTAGAGCGTTTTCCCTGTGGCTTCTTCAACCGACAACACATTTGAACAAGTTGGACAAAATAGCAGCATTTTTGCCGAAATATTTATAAATAAACTTATTTAACAGATTATGCACTGGCTAAATAGCATAAACATGTCTTAAAACTTTTAAAGTTTCATAAAAACTACACTGAAAATGCAATTCTTTTCCAAATAGTTTTGCACAATATTTCAAAAAGTTCCAATATGGCCGCCAAAAACCGAGTGAGGTCTGGTGAAGAGTTGTGAGAACTCTGGAACGAATAAAAATTCCGAAATAATCGATTATTGATCATCGTTGATCATTCTACAATAATAGATTGAACAATTTTGAACAGATCGATTAACTTAAGTTTAATTTAACAAACAAAAGAACAAAAAATCAACAAAGAAATCATGTTAAAATTTACATAATCTTTAGCTTTTTCTCGGCTTCTTTTTCAACGGTTATTTTTAAAATTACTTCGCCAATGAACTCATAAGACGGGTCGTTTTTCAAGCTATTTAAAATATTCTCAGTCCGTATTTTCGCCTCATGTTTTATATCTGATATAACACGGCGCCAGCTCATGCTTTATATATTCAAAATATGCAAAAGAAAGTAGTTTGTAATCAATCGTATTGAAACAGGACGTTTAATCCTCTAACTATCTTACACAGAAGTATCAGGCCTGTATCAGTATAATTTTCCAATGTTTTTCAGAGGTCTCTGTGAAATTCCATGACTTTTCAAGAAAATAAAAATCCTGAAGCCCAAGGTTTTCTACGATTCCCAGGGGGCGATAAGCCGATAAGGACCCTGTCGATCAGTTGCCCAGGTTTATTTTCAAAGACAAAGTATTTAAAAACTCTTCAAAATTTTTGGGTGTAGACTGTAGTCTATAAATTGAGAACTTCGGTCATGACAAACAACTTGTAAAGGCTTTGCTTACGTACATACACACATACGCAGGGATGGATCCAGCATGATCTGGCTGGGAGGGGGCGGGTGCTCTGCCAGTTCTGACGCCGAGTTCACGAGTTGTGTCGGTCATGTGGGCCGCCCGGCCATCAACTTGCTTGACAACTGCAAAGTCTTGCTTGACGACGGTATTTGAATTGTAATTGTTGGTCACAGGTCGCTTATCATCATGTTATTACTCAAATTACTATACCTCATTTTGTCTCCAATATTTTTTGCTTTATCATGAAAAATAGCACCCCCTCTCACAAGGGCTGGAAGTGCTGTTAAATGCAAATCCATCCCTGCACATACAAACATGGCTTAATCTAATAAGAATAAAATTCAATGGAAGCTAACTAGAAAACCAAACGGTTCATTTAGCTTTCAAGCTCTAAAAATGTTATTTAAAATATAAATTCTATCTATGTACCAATTGTTTAAAAATTGTGTATTATTTATGTATTTCTATCTAAGAGTGAAATAAAGTTGTATTGTATTGTTGTATTGTATTGTATTGTATTTTATTTCGTCATGCTTTGAAATACGAACCGCTAAGCTGGTTTATAGAGGGACGTAATTGGTAGTAAGTTACAAAATCCCAAATACTTAGACAACGTTCACACTATAGACCGGAGCAAGTTTGTTTACAAATTAAATTAGCACTCGTGTAAACCCAAAATATTTCAATTAGAGCAAACTGAAATTTAAACGAAAAGCATTCGAGTTTAATGTTTTGAGACTTGAGATGCTTGGTTTGCAAGCGATACAAAAAAGTAACGGCGTTTGTGTTTACACGAAGCCGCCAAGCGCTTCGTATTCATATCTCGCTCCGTTTAGAAACCGTGCTCAAATTGTTTCGGCAAAAGTGACCTTTTCACACAATTTCGTTCCGGCGTTGTGTGAACGCGACGGATAATTGTGACCGTTTTCCGCGCCGTTTTCAAAACCACTCAGGCCTTTGTGTGAACGTAGTAATTACTATTACTATATCTACAACTGCTATGCTTTAGGTTATTTACAAGTTAAATTAAACACTTGAAAAGGAAATTGAAGAGGTTCAAGGACAAAAAAGACGTATACACGTAGCCATCTGCCAGTCTATATAAACTGCAGTACATTCAAATCTAAGCGGTTTCAGTAAACGGCAGATCGGCAACGCATCGTCTAAATTGATAAAGTGGGGTCCCATTTTTTTTGCCTCAGATGGAAGATTGTTCCACAACATCGACATGCACACTCTACTCCCGATCTAAAGCTTCGCTTGAGGAAGTTCGTTTTGGTTTTGCTAGTTTTAAATCAGTTTCCGAATTGCATAAACTGCAACCTCTATTAAGATCTCCGAGTCTTACTAGGCTAGCTCAGGGCTAGCTCTTCTGCTACGGCGCCGAATTCTCTTTGAAGACCTTATACAGCAGGACACTCTTAATTGTAGGCAACGAAAAATCAATGATTATTCGACGAGGAATGGTGATTTGCTTTATGATTCGGCTTGTGAAGTCCGCCATTAAGTTTCAGCTTCTCCCGTTCCTTTTTCTCACTTTTATGAAGTTCATTCAAGCGATTAAAGTTTGTTTTCAAAGTTGGTGCTGGTATGCAGTATACTATTACGATACCGCTGATGGCTGCGAGTGACGTCACGAATTTACCCAAAGCACTTTGCGGCACGGCATCGCCGTAGCCCACCGCACACATTGTTATAACAGTAAAATACATGACTTCCGGAATATTGGAGAACTGTGGGTTATTAACTCCGCTCTCGATGTAGTACAAAATACTCGAAAAGAATACGATGTGCATGACCATTATTATGAACCAAATTGGAAAATCTTTTGCGCTGGATGTTAGAGATCCGAGCAGGATTCTGAACGCGCTACTGTATCTGGTAGCTTTGAAAAGCCGAAATACTCGAAGGAATCTAAGCAGACCCATTTGCGGTGAGAGCGTGGCCCCGCTGAATTGAGCAATAACGGTTATGTAATATGGAAGAATGGTAACCACGTCGATAAGTCCCATTGGAGACAGAATATAAGATCGTAAACTCGGCTCGCATGTGATATGTAACAGATAGTCAACGGTGAACCAAATTACAAATACCGTGTCCAATATAAACCATGTACTACTCTTCCAGGCCTTATAGCCTGCCTCAGAATCAGGCGTTTCTTGAGGCGCATCCGTAGCGTTGTTTACTAAATCCAAATTGAATTTCTCATTTTCCAAGCCGTTTTTGATATTACTGACTTGATTTTGGGTATCCAACTCTGAAAAATTTAGTCTACTTGCCAACTTTGTACTATTTTTCTCAATTGTTGAATTTCCCGCGCTTGTCTCAAGACATAGCATAATCAGCCATAGAAAAACCATAAATAGACTGAATCTTGCGAAAAGGTTGCCAGCTATCGTTTGTGGATTTTCCATGAAGTTCCAAACGCGATGCCTCGCGGTATTATTCGGCGGAACATACTCGGTTTTTAACGCCGGTAATGGAACTTCGACGCTATATCGAGCCAAGTCAAAAAATTTTATTTCCTCGATAAAAACATCCAACGGGATGTCGTCGGGTCGGGATAGAATCTCAGCTTGGTAGAAGAATAGGATGGCATTGAAAACGTATTTGTTTTGCGACGGGAAAACTAGTTCATTCTTTCCCGCGTTGTAGAATTCCTGGCGGCGCTCTGGAGAGCCTAGTAACGAGTCTGGGTAGCGAGATAAGGTATTCTCGTACGTTTGGAATCGCTCCCCTCCGACGTTGATCGTAATACGTCGTTCGGTATTCGGCGGTCCGGACGGACTGCAGATGACTTTCCCAAATGTCGTTGCAACTGCAGATGGTCGCCGGCACGAAAATGCTACGGCGGTAGCCGAATGTACTGCGTAGTTCATCGTCAGGTATATCGTAGATTAAGATCGATTAACTATATGTAAAAATAAATATAGGATGTAAAGCTAGCCTTTATTTATACTGGATAGCTTTATCAGTTCTAAGCTGTCTTCCAAAAGGTCCAGCAAGGAAATGATCCCTCTTATACATGTCCCACAAAAGTAAAAACAAAATGCTTTTGTAAATTTTGTTTAAATATTTAAGCCTGGTTTCCATATGGTCGTAATGCCACGATCTTTCTCAGCGGCCAGTTTAATAACAGTTTATACCTGTAAACCACATATAAATAACAAGTAGTTATAATCACTCCGCGTATTTTCAGTTCTAAAATGTTGCATTTCGGCTAACGAGAAAGACCGTGACTTAATCTTTACGACCATATAATGGAAACCAGACCTTACATTTTACGCGCATGTGCATCAGCATATATATGTTTACTGAAATTAACTTACTTTGTCTATGATCAATGGAACAAATTTATTACAACTTTTAATTTTTGTCTATGATCAATGAGCATTTGTTACATAAATTCATCTAAAACGACGCATATACATTTTACATCCCCCAATTATATTTAAATTTTATAAAGTAACAAAAGCTGAATCGAGTATTAATGGCAGAATAACGATGGCCTATGTATATATGAGATGCACAAAACTGTAAATTTGTTAAACATTAATCCAAAGCCTAGCTGGCTTGATATGGTCGTAAAAATTGAGTCACGATCTTTCTCATCAGCCGAAATACAACATTTTAGAACTGAACTGAATACGCGGAGTGATTATAACAAGAGAATACTTATGATTTATATGTGGTTTACAGATATAAACTATAATAAAACTAATATCTAAACTAGCCGTTGAGAAAGATCGCGTGAGTCTATTTTAACGACCATTACGTTCATATAGAAACCAGGCCTTAAAATGGGGTTTTATGTATCTAAAATCCTCGCATGATATATGTTTAAATTGTATCTATAAACTTTAATAGCACATGAAATAGAGTACCGTTTCGATGGGATAACGACATAACGTGTACAAGTTTGAGTATGTATAAACTCTAGATCGCACTGAAATTTTGTTGTACATTTTATCATAATTAAACGATGCCTGTTTATTTTCAAATGCCCTTCACAAAACTCACGTTTGTGTTTGAAGAATTTCTGCTACGCCAAAAGGCTAACATGATATACGTGCATCATTATATTGCTTTTATAATTAACTCATGCATATAAGTGAATTCTGCTCGAAAACTCAAGTCAAAAACCATTATTAATGAAACATTTACCTGATCGTGACTAAACTTTTATATAGCATATGAAATGCCTTCTGTCAGGTGATCATATACGCCGTCCTTTGTGCTTTGATACGCGTTAACGTTTTATTTACTTCTTAAAAATATTCAAATTTACAGCACGCTGCGTTTAGCGTTTAAACAGCTTGTGTTTTTGACATTTGGCTGTCAAATTTTGCAAATTGTGCTCGTTTAAACGCGTGTCGGTCCGACCACGGGTGGCTGAAAGCGATTAAGCGGTCTCTTTAAACGTTACTTAAGCAATTTAATAGCATGCTAGATACTTTGAAATAACCTCATTATTTTTAGATCTTTCTCAGTTGCCATAAGAATAGAATTCTGTACAATTCGGGCATTTTTGAAATAGTTAATAATAAATGGCTAAATTGCCAGGCAAACGTAGTAGAATATTCGACCGTAATGTGCTATATAATATATTCAAGTCATATTTGTCGTATTTTGTCTTTTGAATATTGAAAAAAGCATTCCTTTAATTTTGTCGAAATTTACTCCGAGATTGTTTGAAAACGCTGCCGCGGATAAAATTTGGGTCATTCAGTTTATAAATTTACTCATTTTTCACTTGACATTATTTGCCGAAGCGTTTACGTTAGCTATCGCGAGCTATTGTTTTCACAGAAACGCCAAATATTCAGTTGACTGGTGGCTGCATTAATTAACTATTCGGTTTAGAATAAAACGCGGATCCGGTATTACGGAATCAGTGAATTGCAGAAGTGGGATTGCGAAGGTAGCAAAAAGGACAAAATATGACAAAATAAGTGGGGAATATTCGTAACGGGTGTTGCAGTATAACCGTTTCCACGTTTTAACCTTTCCCGCGTTTTAACCCGTTTTCCGCTCCCGCAATTCAATTTCCGTAATATCGCAACTCCGCATCCGCGTTTTATCCCAACCTATTAAATATGTTAATGTGCATAGGCCATCTGCTCGAAAACGGCTTGACGTCTTGAACAAAAACATAACGGTTGCAAATTAATTTTGAAATAATAGGGAAGCACCGCCCTTTTGTTTTGACTGTAAATACTAAAGACTGGCGCGGTTTTGCTCACGGAACATATATATACAAGAAAAGGATAATTAACAGCAATTACTGACGTTTCAAGCGAAGACTCGAAATAAGTCAACTAAGCTCGTCGCTACGTACAGAGTTTGACAACCGAAAATAAAATCACTTACATTTTAGTTTGCGAGCTGCTATTAGCATAAACTTTTGAAACTATATATATTAACTTCTTTTACCAATTTTTCATATCTTGCTTAGTTCTTGAAATATTTTCACTTGAAATAATGAGATGTCCACCATTTTGGTTCGTCGCTGACCAAATATTGGTTGGTAGATGTTATAAAGGTTTTGGGTGATCTAGTTGACATTTCGAAGGGCAGACAGAGTATAGTTTTGAGTGATTATTAGTCTAGATAAAAAATATTGCGTGATCCCCGTTGTGACATGCATATATCTACAGAAGTTGAAGATATGGCAGACATTTCATTCCTTTCGATCAAAATATTAGTAAAAGTAAGCAAGATATGAAAAAACGGTAAAAGAGTATTAGATATAGTCTTAAAAGTTCTTTCAAATGAGAAAATAAAACATATATTGCCGTTTCCCTTTATTGCTTTAATAGTTTTCTTTTCAAACAACCTTACGTAGCAATGCCAATCAATAGCCTGCAGTGAATTCACATTAAGCAATCCGCAAGACATTGAACATTTTAACTGCTGTAGTGTTTATGAGCTGTAAAAATGATGTAGCAGTTTGAACAGCTAGACGAATGCTGAAGGAAATACAATTTTAGTCGCCTTTGTCGTAGACTAAAAACGCTATTGTTGACCATGAGCACAACTTTTTGATGTTGTCGATGAGCACACCTATAAATGGCCCTCTAATCAATTAATTTAAAACCACTTGACGCTTCATCATCCTATAAAGCTTACGCTGCTACATAGCAGCAAACACTGAACTATATGCCTTACAGTTACTATACTGCCAAATCTCTTACTCAAGTCAACGAAGATTTTTAAAATTTATTTTGTTAAGATTTGTATACTGTATATACAGGGTGTATAAAAAAAAGGAGACCTTTAGAAATCAAGCATATTGTTAAAATTTGAATGCTTTTTCAATTGCACATATGCTGAACCGTAGTGCGTGAAATATTGATGGGGTGCATATATTAGAAAAAGGAGACCTTTAGAAATTGAAATAACGTTTAAACAAAAGATTGTCTGCTCCTGCATGGGAACAATCTGCCATGCATACTGTACGTAGATCGCATGTTACGCACTCGTGGGCTTAGCAAAGTGCTCCAGGATTCAAATTATAACAATGGTTGATTTCTAAAGGTCTCCTTTTTCTAATATATGCACTCATCAATATTTCACGCACCACGGTTCAGCATATGTGCAATTGAAAAGGCATTCAAATTTTAACAATATGCTTGATTTCTAAAGGTCTCCTTTTTTTTATACCTGTACACCCTGTACAGGGTGTATAAAAAACCACAACGTCGGAATTTCGCAAGAAATCGACATTGTTTTAAAGACAAAAGATTTTAGGTGCCTGGGAATTTAAAATAGCACAACAGTCAAAATTACTGCACACGCGAGTGCATAAAGCAAAATTTATGTATTATTTAATGCACAACAACAGTAATATGATCTATTAGTAATTCGATTTCGATTCCCAGGGGACTAAAATCTTTTATGCTTAAGAATTGCAAAGTGATTTCTTAGGAAATTCCGAGGTTGCGTTTTTTTTTATACACCCTGTAGAACAAATTCTTAGCAACCACTGATATACAGAACTGGAACGCTACCTCCAACAGGAAATTTGAAGCCAAATCTGAAGGCCATGCAGTCCCAGTCTTTTCACGCATGCGAAGAGCGCGATCAATCAGTGAACATGAATATTTATTCTTGAAAACTGATTGGACGGGCGTTGAGAAACTTTATATGAAGTATGCGTTTATTATACTGCGGGCTCAAGAACAAACGTTGTCGTGACGTTTTGAGAGAACTGAGTTGTTTAAAAGGAAATTGGTCGTTTTGTACGCTGTTTTGGACGCTTTTGGATCGCGAAAACTTGTTATTATTGTCGATTTTGTATTGCTCTGTTGGCTGGCTTGAATCAAGAAGATTTGACTGTTTTTGAACGGTAAAAATGAGCATAATTTGACTGATTTATTTCCGTATATGTGACGGTCGTAATATTTTAACTTAGACAGTCTCAGTTTATTCATTTATGTATTGTGTAAGGTTCATATGTATGTTTTGGTATTTCTGTATTATTTCGCTTTGTAAGTTTATGAATATTTGTCTTTTTAGCGTGAAAAATAAAACCGTTCGTTATTGTGAGTGGTGTGTACTTCATGTAACATTTAATATACAGTCCCCAAATACAAGTATTGAAGGCGCGTGGGTTGGTCGTCAACAAACATTGAAACGAGGCTCATAGGCGTGAACATTTTGGTCCTTCGAGCCGGATCAGAGCAAAACTAGACAGAACTGAGAAACTGTGGGACATAATTTTGGAATAAAATAATGTCTGTAGCCGAAAATACAAGATCACGAAAGGATAAAAGATCTCAAAAGGATGACATAGATCATGAGGAAGTCCCAGAAACAAGCCAAATCCCTCAAGCCGATCAGAACATTGAGAAGGTAGACAGTTCAAGACATGTTAGAGAAGACCCATCAACCCCCCTCTCCAAAGCAATCAAAAGCATTCGCTTCAAGAGACGTGTTGCAATAGGGATGATCACCAGATATATTAATGCGACCAACAAAATGATGGAAGAAAAACGTAGTCGGACTGCTATAAAGAGAAATCTACATGACATCCAAACTAAATTTAAAGAAGTAGTAGCCTACAATGACCAGCTCGAAAAGTATCTTGAAGGGGATGAAGAAATACTCGCGGACATGTATATCCTCACTGACTTAACAGTCGACGTAAATTGCATAACTGGCATGGTACAGGAACATCTACAAGACCGAACCGGTGAGACCTCGACATACGTCGGTTCAGAGACTAGTTCACAGCACAGTAGTCCACCCCCCGAGCCCCAAGTGGAAGGTGATGATCAAGATGAAACTGACAAGCAGAAACTGGAAGAACTTGAAGCTGAACAGAAGAGAAAAGATGAAGCAGCCTACCTATCAGAATTAGCCCAGCAGAAAAGAACCGAAGCTGCTCGACTCGAATTAGAAGCAGAGGAAGCTGAAAGACAGTCAGAAGCCATTGGAGGTGGGTGTAACCAGTCCGGACAAAAACTGCCTGCAAACCTGCCAACACAGCCAGAGATATGCGGTAAAGAAAAGGCTGCACTTTATGTACAACACCTCGAACAAGTCCAGACACAGGGAGCCCAATCTGAAAATGCCAGTGAAGAAGATTGGATCGTTGGATTTCGAAAGACACTGAAAGTTAATGTTCGATCAGTGGACCCTGGAAAAATCCCCGTAAGAGCAGATGTGCCTATTTATAATGGCGATCCATTGAAGTGGTTGTCCTGGAGTGGTCTCTTCAAAGCGCTTGTACACAATACGAAGATGACCTCGGAAGCCAAGATGGGATTCCTTCACACAAAGCTTTCTAAAGAATGTGACCAAGTGATTGCAGGTCTATTCCCAGACGACGAAGGATATGCCGAAGCCCTAATGCTATTACGGGATAGATATGGTCATCCAACTACGCTACAAGCAGCTCATCTACAAGTATTGAAATCGCTACCTGCTGTCGATTCTGGAGACCCGGACAGTTTAGCAATTAGTTTCCAGACCTTCGTTGATCAAGCGAGAAGTCACCTTGCTGTACTAAAACGATATAGTATGGGAGAATCTCCATTTGTGTCGTCTCTTATTTATGAACTGACTGATAAGTTACCACAGGAGGATGCAAAGGCCTGGCGGACAAAAGTTGGTGAAGGTCAGGTGAAGATGACGCTAGAAGCATTCAGCACATGGTTGGGAGCAAGAGGAAGGTGTTATTGGAGTGCATTGCCCCCACAAAATACTCGAAGAAAAGAATATCGTAACAACCGAAACCGTCCCAG
>CACRXK020004358.1:0-32038 GCA_902702795.2 Paramuricea clavata | reverse complement strand
AATAGTCTATCAATTCTTTGGCGTCATAGCTATAATCGCCTGGGGGATGATAAATTGCTGCAACACTAAACACAGAGTTTTTAGTTATTATTCTCATCCAGATGCATTCGAACATATTTTCTACTACTAGTATGTTTTCCATTCTCCAATTATTCCTACAAAGTATCGCTACACCACCTCCACGTGTATTTTCTCGATCTTTCCTGGCAATACCGTAACCAGGAGGGCAAATCAGTGAACTTGGTATAGCTGAATGAAGCCACGTTTCAGATATAAAACAGAGATCAATGTTGTTACTATTAAGTTCAGCATATAGTGCAGGATAAGCATCAGGCTTAACTAGCGATCTAGCATTCAGAACTAAACATTTAGGAATTTGTCTAGGTATGCTGGTTTCACTACGTCCGATAATTTTAACTTTAATTAGGTTTCTGCAGACATGGCGTGGTTTAGATTTTTTTACTAAGTATTTTCTTGCTGATATTCGTACTGGTATGTGATTAGCCATTATACAAGAGTTGAATGGGGTCCCTTACAGCTTTGGGTCTTAGCATTTTCATTTCTAGTGTGCGAGCCTTTTAGTGAGAAATATAATTTTATTATTGAGATAGAATTTCAAGTAATTGACACAAAAGTCAAAGTTCAAAGCAAAATTTAAGAAAATTGGTTTAGTAACAAAAAAAAAATTTGTAGGCAATTGTAATTAACACAAAAAGTCAAAGTAAAAGAATTGGTTTGGAAGAGAAAAAATAAATTAAAGTCTAAAGTAGCGAAATTTTACAGTTATTCAGTGTGATCCAGTTATATTGGGAATAATGTCTGTGTTTAACCCTCAGGCGGGAACGTTCTCTTTCGGAATGGGAGCGGTTGATCTTCTTGTTATTCTTCTGGTTGTCATTTTGCTGTTATGTTATTGATAGGTATCTTTCAGTTTTATTGCATGTTATAGAATTCCAAATTGTCGACTTAGTCGGAGACTGAAGTACAAGAGTGCAACGCTGAAGGTTCACTACGTCTTCATAAAAAGGTTTCTGCTAAGATTGTTCCTAACGTCTACTCAGTGATGTTTATCAGTAGGGAAAGATCGAGTAATTTTGACCACATGGTTAGTGGGTTGGTTGTAATAGTTTGGTAAAACTCCCGTGAATTAAAATATTATTAAAGAGTAGGCCTAAAAGTTATTAAACGAAGTAAAATTGAATTTAAATATTATTGAATATTGGGCAGAGATCCCGTTGTTGAAAATTATTGGCGAGCATTGAGCCGTCTAAAAAAGGGAGTATGTAGTTTATTGAAGATGTTGTTCTTCTGTTGTTGAATCTTTCCTATTATGTTATTCTGTTGCTAGGGTTTAAGGACGTCTCTTTGTGTTGTATTGAGTTCTCAAATTTCATCTTTTCTATAGAGATTTATTTAAAGCAAATTTAACAGTTAAATGACAATTAAGTAAATTGCATGCATATAACAGTGTTCGAAGTGAATTAAATAAAACGGTAAATTTACGGTAAATATGAATTAAAATTGTGTATGTTATTAAAGTTATTTTTAAATAGAGGATTATAAGCAAGTAAGTAAAATTAAAGATTAAGCAAAATATAAGTAAAGTCAAGCGGTAAAATTTTAAGTAGATCTAAGCATTTGGAATTGTAACATAAGTTAAAAGTTAAAATGAATAAAAATATTAAATAGCCAAATAAGTATAGCAGTAAACATATTTAGTCTGTCTGTCATTGGCTTGAGCGCAACACATCTGATACAACTATAAGCATTTGGCATTTGCTTGAATGTGTCACTTGAAAGGTCGCGATGTCAATGGATTACAAATCTATTAATTCCCATGATACATATGGATATTTTACAAGATCAAGACGGAACATTTTACAGACATTACAGCTTTATGTTGTATAATTCGAAGCTATTATCAAGATTTCATTTTATACTACAAGTCTAGTTCGATACATTACAAGATGCTGAGTGTAACTGGATGCTCGTTTAAATTTGGATTGCGCAAGTTATGGTGATAACTGGATTTATAATTGCATGGACACGTCAAACTGTTCTGAATTGTGAATAATAACGTTACTAACGAGGACGCTCGAAAGTTCTTGCGAACTTTCTTTCTTCAAGGAGGAGGGTGTTACTTGATAGCAATTATCATGTATATTTTATAACATTTTATATTATACATTAATACATTTTACTATATTTATATATTATATATCATAGTTTAGTTATATTATACTTACTCTAAAGAATTTACCTATGAGAAATTGTTTTACGCATAGGAAGTTCTTTTAGCTTAGTCATGCATGATCAAGCAAATATTTAGTTACCACAAGTGCGTACGCGTGATGGACGGGAACGGTTACCGCAAGAAGATCGTAAGAATCTTCCCAAGTAATGACACTGCAAGTTTAAAAGTTCCTCTCTGAACAGTAGACGGTTTTAGATAACAAGACGTGGACGTCAAGAGGACGTGGATGTCGTAATTTGGCGTCAACTATCGTCAGCTTCTGGTTTGCGACGTCGTCTTGGACAATTTCACGACGCGAAAATACAATTTTCACGTCCTCTCTAGAACGTCATAGATTTTTGCTTCTTTTGAAAAAAATATGAGACTATATATAATAAAAATCATCCTATTTTGTTCCCCATGTATTGTTTAATGATACTAGCTAAAGATTTTCCATTGACAAGGTTGGTTTTTTTTGTATTTTGCTAAATTTTAGACGAGTTGATTTTCGACAAACTCACCATAAACAAATCAACAAAACTGCGAACATTGTTAATAACCACCTCAATACCGCTAGTAATCTTCACCAAAACAAATATTTTAGAACAAACTAAACTGAAGTTATATTGACAACAGTTTAAAATCAGTAAAACGTGGGAAAATAGAAAAATAAAAGCACTTAAAAGCAGTAAAAACTCGATCAATTTTAGTTGCTCTGTCACAACAGTGCAAAAAGTAGGACATGCAAAAAGAACGCTTTCCAGCGTGAAAAACTATCGTAAACAGTATTAAATTTTACCACTATAAACACTGATGCTATGTTTATACTGAACAGTAGACAAACTTGATTGAATAGCTAGGCTACAATAAAGCATTTTAATAGCTCGTAAACAATACCTGTATTTATTCCAAATGATGCAACAAAGTTCACTTTTCAAACTACAGAAATATACGTTTTTTCCAAAAAAAACTTATTGAATGTTCATACTAATTCGTCAGGAAACACTTGGCCAGTATTATATAACCTTTTATTGCACATATCTTGACAACTGATTGAAAACAATACAGGAATGAACAGGTAACAAGAAAACAAAAATTTGCTTTGAAAAAGACAAACAAGCCGTCCCAGATTAAAACCCGGAAGTGAACGCGAGCTGCATACGTCATTTTCACGTCCTCTTGACGTCCGCGTCTTGTTATCTAAAACCGTCTAGTATATAAGGGAGAGCACAACTCTAATACATTCATTCATAGGCCTCCGTGCCTCACATGATTCATTCATAGGCCTCCGTGCCTTACATGATTCATAGATAGGCCTTCGCGCCTTACATGATTCATTCAATAGGCCTCAGCGCCTCAGTTACATTATTCATAGGCCTCAGCGCCTTACGTGAATATCATTTTGGAAAAGCTATTATAAAGAAGATTGTTAAAGAAAGATTGTTACAAGTTATATACGAAAGAGTATTGAAGTTAAAAAGCGACGTTACGTGAAGAAGACGAAAGAGTTGTGCTCAGTCAGACAGAAAAGAGATAAGTTGAACTGATATAGTTTTAATTATATAGTAATTGGATATAGTATTATAAAGACGTTTTAAAGAAATAAATAGTTATATAAACGTAACTGACTCACACTGATTCTTTGTTGCGAGAGAAATCGAACCAAAACGCGGGAAATATTAATATTAAGGACCACGCTCGTAACATCAAGGACAAGGAAAACTTCGAAAAGATAACTTCAATCAATTTATATAATGTAATTGCAGTGAAGCAAAACTGAATAAATATACGTAAACTTAATTCAAGAAAACTAAAATACGCAAACAAAACTGAATCGTGCCTGAAAGTCCACCCAAATTGGAAATCAAAATTTTCGAACAAGCTCGAAAATTCTTTGCACTTGTCTCTGGATAGGCAGATCCATTTTATAAACTTTACACACAATGTGATATACCTAATGGCTAATTAACTCCCTTTTCGGTGTAGATTATTTAAACAATTTTCCAGTATAAAGAGCTGTAAAACTGCAGACAAGTACCGGTCCACAATCTAACATTTATTCGTTTTCAATTCGAAGCAACAGGCCAGACACCATTCAAGTCACATGGCACATGGCACATGCGGCAAGCGTCACGCAAGTGCATCACGGCATGAACAGCAGTTCGGGTTCAGGCGCTTTCATTCCACGTCCACTGCATTGCTAGATTGTACTGATGAGTGGTATGTTAATATGGATCGTGGTTTGTATAATCTTGCCGTTTTTCTCGATTTAAAAAAAGCATTTGACACGGTAAACCACGACATTTTACTGGCTAAACTAGAGTTATATGGTATTAAGAACACGCCTCTGATGCTTCTCAAATCTTACTTATCAGATCGATCTCAGAAATGTCAAGTAAATGGGGGAACTTTCCACATTAAAATATCTAAAATATGGAGTTCCTCAGAGTTCAATTTTGGGTCCAATTCTGTTTTTAATTTATATCAATGATTTGCCGAATTGTTTACAACACTCTACAGCACGCATGTTCGCCGACGATACTAACATTACAGTGTCCGGTAAATCAATTAAGGAAGCTGAGGTTGCCGTTAATGCTGATCTCAATAATATCAGAGAATGGCTTCTGTCGAACAGGCTCTCTCTTAACCTTGTCAAAACACAGGCGGCCCAGACGTGTACACCATTTCTTACTCATAATGATAAAACGCGCTACCATGTGTATGAAACAGCTACCAATAAAACGTAGATATATCCATGTGGACGGATTTGACCTCGAATTGCATAAAACGCGTATGCAATACAAAAATTTGAATATGCAAAATCATTCATTATCGTCTGAAGGTATTCAATATTAAGAAATAAACATAGAATAGCATGTATATCGGACCATGCAAATCTAGAGATTAGACATCAGAGTCAAGAATGCATTCATTCTAAAGAAAACGTTGTTTATTAATATTGTTAAAGGCACAGTTCAGCCTTTTGAACGATGGTTTTTAAGGCGCATTTGAGCTCTTTTAATTGAAAAAACTAACTAGGAAAATCAATTAAGCATAATTCAAAATCAGTAAACTCGATGTTTTTAAAAATATAAATGTTTTAAAATGTTAAAAACATTAAGTTTGGTGATCTTGAATTATGCTTAATTGATTGTCCTAGTTAGTTTTTTCAATTAACGAGGCTGAAATGCGCCTTAAAATCCATCGTTCAACAGGCTGAACTGTGCCTTTAAACACCAACAGGCGAACAATAAAAAGAATGGTCACAATTACAATGGTTTTAATTGTCAACTGTGTGTTTGTAATAACAATAGAATTCATATGAAGTTCATTTAACACCAATATCTTTTCAAGTAAACACTACTTAATTTGCATGAACGTGGTAAAATATTCCACCCAGGCAGCGTTTACACTGTACCGTTTTCGTAGCGTTCTCGTATTGTTCGAGAGAACTAGACTATTGTCTTGCGTTCCCTTGAGGATTAAGAACAATACGAGAACGCTACGAAAACGGTACAGTGTAAACGCTGCCCCAGTGTATAGAAAGACATGGAAAGGGCTTCCGCACTTTGTTTAAACAATAAGCAGCTCCACACAAACATATTCTAATACGGAGCGTGGTTTGTGTGTATCTGTGTAGACTACGCAGTCGGTTACCAGGTGTAGGTACATGGACATGTTCAGGCGTAATAGAATCGCACAAGAACACAGACACCGAAATTCAGCGTTTGACGGGTGATAGAAACGCGGCAAGAAATCGACGACTACCTTAGGAAGAGTTTCGAACCCATCTTCTCCTAGATGCCTTGCAGCGAAACATCGGTTCAACAAATGTGGCGAAGTGCGGGCAAAGGTACCGCTTCGGGCAAATATACATACCACGCTGCTTACAGTAAACGGGAGGCCATTTAGGGTTGAAGGATATGACATTTCTTGATTGATATCGCACATATATTGCAGTGTTTAGTTGAAAAGATATTTGTGTTAAACGAACTTGATAAGAATTCTATTGTTATTAGAAACACACAGTTGGCAATAAAGACCATTGTAATGATTATCCATTTATTTTATTGTTCGCCTGTTGGTGCTTTTAAGCAGTCTTAATAAACAACGTTTTCATTAGAATGAATATATTTTTGACCCTGATGTCTAATCTCTAGATTTGTATGGTTCCCATATCCATGCTATTGTATGCTTATTTCTTGACGTTGCAGTTGAATACCTTTAGACGATAATGAACGATTGTGCATATTCAAATTTTTGTATTGAATACGCGTTTCATGCAATTCGCTGTCAAATCCGTCCGCATGCATATCTCTACGTTTTATTGGTCACAGGTTCATACACATGGTAGCTCGTTTTATCGTTATGAGTAATAAACGGTGTATTAGTGTATAGTAAATATATCATTATAGAATATACTACACAGTAAAATTTGTAATGAATTTTATATTTTAAAATCATATTTACTTGCCTACTTTGATTGTATGTGATCGTCTTTTATTTCTGGGCGACTTTACACTGTGTGCCTGCGACTATCAACATAGGTGATAGTAATGAAAGCAAAGGCTAACGATTCCAATTCTCAAACAGGCGACACGGACACTTCAACTCGAAAAATATCTCCTTCAAATCGCTTTGTTCCCGGTAAAAATTCGCCAGCGTATAGAATAAACACCCATCTTCGAACATACAAGGCAATATTAACATGTCCTTTAATTTTTGCAACGGATTTTTAGCGAAATGTTTCGAAACTAAAATTCTATGGAACTTGGAAAGCCCGATAATTACTACGGCGCCTGCTTGGTCACCTAGCCTCCTTTACCGTTTAGATTGTCAGGGGGGGATTCAAATAACAAACACCTATTTCCGGCAACAGCCAGCCAATCAACGCCGCGATACCGACTGTTTACAATATTTGAAATCTGATATTGTAATTTATCAACAACAAAACTCTTTCCCTTTCTTGATAAATTACAATATCAGATTTCAAATATTGTAAACAGTCGCTATCGCGGCGTTGATTGGCTGGCTGTTGCCGGAAATAGGTGCTTTTTATTTGAATCCCCCCCTGACAATCCAAACGGTAAAGGAGGCTAGGTGGCCAAGCAGGCGCCGTAGTAATTATCGGGTTTTCTAAGTTCCATAGAATTTTAGTCTCGAAACATTTCGCTTAAAATCCGTTGCAAAAATTAAAGGATATGTTAATATTGCCTTGTATGTTCGAAGATGGGTGTTTATTCTATACGCTGGCGAATTTTTACCGGGAACAAAGCAATTTGAAGGAGATATTTTTTGAGTTGAAGTGTTCGTGTCGCCTGTTTAAGAATTGGAATCGTTAGCCTTTGCTTTCATTACTATCACCTATGTTGACAGTCGCAGGCACACAGTGTAAAGTCGCCCAGAAATAAAAGACGATCACATACAATCAAAGTAGGCAAGTAAATATGATTTTAAAATATAAAATTCATTACAAATTTTACTGTGTAGTATATTCTATAATGATATATTTACTATACACTAATACACGTCTGGGCCGCCTGTGGTCAAAACGGAATATCTTTTGATTGGATCACGCCACAATATTAACACGTTAGAAGAACAAGCGCGTGTTTTTATTGGAGATGAACCAATTAAAGGGGTTCAAGTTACAAAAACTCTTGGATTCAAAATTGATCAATTTTTAACTTGGGACAGTCATATTGACCAGGCCAAATTTTTAAAAAAATATCCTCTGGAATAAGTGCAATGAAAAAGATAAAGGATTTCACTAATTCTGATACTTTGAAGTCGGTCTATTATGGTCTTGTCCAACCCCATTTCGACTACTGTTGTGAAGTTTGGAATGCCATTAATAGAGGCCAGTCTGAACGACTACAAAAACTTCACAACAGATGTGCTAGAATTATAAAGAACTTTAAAAATGAGCCTGGGCAATCTCAACTGGCCCTCGATCAATTAGGGTGGATAAGCTTGGAACTTAGGCGAAAACATATTATGGCCCGTCTCATGTTTAAGGTTGTCAATAATTTGGCACCATCGAGGTTCTCATCAATGTTCCAGAATTCTAACCATATCCACAGTTATAATTTACGAGGTTCAAATTCGTCTCTCTTTCTGCCACGACCAAATACCGAGTATGGCAGAAAATGTTTCGATATAGTGGGGTTAAAATCTGGAATAGCATTCCTGAACAAGTAAGAAACAGCGAATCTTTAAATTTTTTCAATAGAAATATTTCCTCTGTTAGTCTGACGAATTAGCTATTTGACTTTTGTATACCATTTGTTTTGTAATATGTATTTGTATTCGTAGTTCTTAATATTCTTAGTGATTTTGTATTTTATATATTTTTGTAACATTTATCTACGCCCCACTTGAAAGGAGCTCCGGTTGAAGTGGCCAGCGTAGTCAAATAAAGTTTTATCCTATCACGGATGGCATGCGCAAAATATTAGACGTTTCCAGTCCCTGTCTTCTGGATTGTCCATGTTTTAACCAAAAACCAGTCATGTATATAGACCACTGCAGCAAAACGTTTGATATAATTTTAAAAATCTATCCTGCCTTGAAACATCATTGGACTCACCATGCAAGACTATTCAAACGGTTTGGTGTTTACCACAACCCTCTTGATGACTTTTCCCAATACGGCGGATGGAAAGACGGATTTTGTGTCATCCCTATGACGTCATAGAGTTTTACAATATATTACAGTATTACACTGTATATATCCGGTAACAATACAGGTTAACCAAACTTATATAAAGAAATTTTAAATTAAGGACCTTTTTCTGCAGCTATATAGTGCCCGGAGAAAAATGCCTCCTTCCTCCTCCTCTTGACGGAGTTGTGGCCATAATTATATTCAATCTATTCTCAAACATTCTGTGGTTGGACGGCAAGCCACTGGGTCAATTACGCGATTACGGTGCAGCACTCAGATCACTGAGCGACAGAGTCCGGTTGCCAAGCATTATCCACAACTTCTTGTAAATATGCTAAAGTGATGCTAGTGTATGGATTTATGGTACGTAATTTCATTTTTCGCAGCTGCTAGCCTGCTGCCGGTCTAAATCATGACGTTATCGTTCACGTGACATAGAGAACCAAATTTGTTTGGAAATAATCCATGAAAATTAAAAGCTTCCATCATAAGAATGTCAAAACAAGGGGAAAATGCTGTCCCGGAACATTTCCAAACAATGATTTTTTTGTGTTGGTGTTATGTACTCAGATGAATATGATGTTTGTGATGTTACTCTGATAATATCATGATTGCGGGTATTCCCTTTGTTCTCGCAGGGCAATTAATAACTAATACACCTCATTATATTCATTTTTTCTAATCCTACCCGCTTTTACGTCATGTCAGGTAGAATTAGTTGTAATCCTACCCGAAACGACGTCAAAGCGGGTACGATTAGAAAAAATGAATATATCTGAAATCGCCAAAACTAAACAAAGACATGGAAAACAATTATACCATTTAATTTATACCATTATTTATTGCTAATTGGTTTTTAATGGCCCTGCGAGAACAACGGGAATACCCGCAATCATGATATTACAAGGTAATAGCATAGAAAGAGGCGAATTAGCAATTGAAAACGTCCCGCCCGATGAGGGTCGTTTAGTAAAATTCCCTTGGGCGCCGCTCGATTCGGATCATTTAGTAAAATTCCCTCGGGCTTTCGGCCCTCAGATAAATGACCCTCATCGAGGGTCACCTTCGGATAAATGACCCTCATCGAGCGGCGCCCAAGGGAATTTTACTAAACGACCCTCATCGCGCGGGACGTTTTAATAGCTAATTCGCCTCTTTCTATGCTATTACTTATAAGTGTATATACACACCCGGCAAGCTTGAAAAATATGCCTTGCCAGTTGCCACGGTGGCTAGTATTCTGAAGGTCGTAGGTTCAATTCCCACCGTGGGCAGACATATTTTTCAAGCTTGCCCGGTGTGGATATACACTCAGATTAACATCACAAACATCATTTCCAAACAATGTTCCGGAACTAGATGTAATGGAATGAATATATTGTTCTGCATACTATAATACAGAATACTTATATTATTCTGGAACAACAGTGTTCGTTAATGAGCACCAATTTAATACATTGTATGAACATTTCGACAGCAATGTCGTTTTATATTATGTTCGCAAGACCACAGTATAGGGAGACAACCAGTAGGGCCACTTAGGGGAGAGAAAAGTGGCAATTATTTAAGCTAGGTTCCAGGTGTCTTACGCGGCCAAAATCATTATTCTGTAGTACAATCTTATAGTGGACTGCTGCCCTTTACTGGCTGCCAATATGTAAATTAGGTTGGCAGCCAGTAAACAATGTAGACACTTTTTTACGCTGAGTGGCTCTACTGTACTTTTCCTATACTGTGGCAAGACCGCACAATTTTCAAGACAAATCGCAATAGTTACATGATTCATACCACAATCCTGGAAAAAGTTCGTACAGTACTGCTCGAATTTTTAGCACCCTCCCCTAATGTTGGAATTCAGTCACTATATTGTATATAAAATGAAGTGTGTTATTGTTTTATTTGATGTAGGCATGCAATGTTATATATTATGTACTACGATGGCCGAGGAGGGCCACTTCTGACTTCCGACTTCTGGCGTCTGAGTTCCGACTTCTGACTTCTGACTTCCAAATTCTGACTTCTGACTTCCGAATCTGACTTCCGATTTCTGACTTCTGAGTTCCGACTTCTTTTACTGCGTTATTTTGAACTCATATAACTCGAACTCGTTGCTTTTTCGAACTAATTATTTTTTCCTTTGAGGCTTGACTCGTGAAATTTAGCCAACTAACTTAAATTTGAAATGGCGGGGTAACCGGAGTTCTACTGTGGTGGATAATGAAAATTTTGTCAATTGACAATATCAATTTGATAAATTCAGATATATGAGGTTAATTTTATCGTCAAATAGATAAATTTCTTATCCATATGATTATATTGGTGATTGCTTTTTCTGGATGGTATTTTGGAAAGTTCTTGAGGGAAAGTTCTTGAGCTAAGTTTTGGAAATAAGTGATGTAAATGTTAAATTAAATTTTAATTAGCGATAATACAATTTAAATGTCCCCTACGGCTAAATTTAAACTGTTGAGACAGTGAAATCCTATTGGTATAGAGAACATCCCGTTGAACATACATAGTTTTTTTTTATACTAAAATACATACGATATCAAAAATAAGTATTGCTAACAAAGAATGAAAATACTGTTGGAAACACCGCAACATAAAATTGAAAAAATGAAATAAAATAACGAATTCGGAAATTCTGGATAAGAAAAATTTATCATATAATTAGACATTATCAGCAAAATTAATGCAGAATCGAAGCAATCGGTTTGGATTTGCCGTGTTTAGCTGGAAAGGCAGAAGAAGTCAGAAGTCGGAACTCGGAAGTCAGAAGTCGGAAGTCAGAAGTGGCCCTCCTCTGCCATCGTAAATTATGAGATCATGCTTACCTGAATAACGACCAACGGCCAATGTATAGCTGTCCGACATTGAAGCTACATGGAACGTTCCATATTTGGCGTAGGCGGTTGTACTATCAAAATCCATCAGGTCAACTCTTAAAACGTTTTGACCAGATTTTGTTAAACGATGTATTTTTTCAAGACCAAGCCAAAAATTTCCGTTTAAGTCACCAAACCCATTTCTATAATCATGCCATCCGCGATAAAAATCTACATTTCCGTTCTGTCTTCTTTGAAACACAGTCCATCCTCCTCGATCATTTGTCATATCACACCAGACTTGAAAAGCGCCTATGCCATCTGGGTCGATTGTATATATGCCGTCTTTCCTTTCCCCATGGAAATACAAACTTACACAACTTTTTCTTTCGTCTGATGTAAAAAGTAAAAAATGGAAATGACAATGCAAGTGTTTCGCGTTTTGTCTTACAAATCGTAGTAAATAACTTTGTTTTAATACAACGGGCCCCAGCTCTAAGATATTTACATAAGTCATTAAAGTGTCAAACAGTTATTTTAGAATCATAGAAATGTTGGACTATTTGATTATCAGAGTTGTAAATATTTATAAACTAGAGGGGTTATTTTACATAGTAAGCCATTGCTCTAAACACAACGTGAATAACGTGATGACAATATTCCCAATAAATGTGCCGTCTCACGTACCGTGTAAACGTACGGCTATCTTTTAAATTAATATGGAGTTTCTGTGATACACGTATATATGCCTGTATACATGGCTCAGTGATGAGATAAAGTTTAAAATTAAAATGTGGAATTATAATTAAGATGGGCGAAAATATTTATTTTGAAAGTACGGGTTTATAACTTGATTACTGACCTTCACGTTTCATATCACTAACAGTTTTGTTCATAATCAGCAACTGGGACTGAAGTTGAACCAGGGTTTCCTTCAGTTCTGCGAAATCTTTGTCATGCTGGTTGGTATTAAAAGTAGTGAAGAATATTATCAGAGAAAGGGTAAGAAATTATAAAGCAAAATATTTCACCCGAAATACGATAGGAAGAACAAGACATATTGTAAGAATTGTCAGTCAATAGTGCAAACGTCTTGATATTCTTGATATGCAACATCAGACTGAACACCCCCCTCCCCCATAAAAAAATGAACTTGGGGAAATTATAAATGTTAGTTCGGCCGAAATGTGTGGAAAGTAAATTTAAAAGCATGGTTCAATATCCCCACCCCTCCCACGTCCATCAACAAAATTTTGCGAATATTACAAAATATTTCTTCCCCCCCCCGCTAATTTTCCCTCGCGTACGCCTATATCCATAATCCCTGCCCCTTTGTTTCGTTTCGTTTCGTTTCTTTCGTTTTGTTTTGTTTTGTTTTGTTTTGTTTTGTTTTGTTTTGTTTTGTTTTGTTTTGTTTTGTTTTGTTTTGTTTTGTTTTGTTTTGTTTTGTTTTGTTTTGTTTTGTTTTGTTTTGTTTTGTTTTGTTTTGTTTCAATACTACCCGCATTTATATTCTTTACTGCACAATTTTCAGTCAATATTGCACAAACTGCATACTGCAGCGTTCTAAAATAATATAAACCCTGATAAAGAATCGATATACGAGTTCGTGAAATAAAATAATTGCAAATTACCTTTTCTTCTTCACAAATTACTTTCCATGTTTCATTAGATCTCACATAAAGTTTCTCGTTGTCCTTGCGGTATTTCATTAATCCTATCGCAGGCGCTACTTTCTGGTCAGCAACAATATTTGGAACAACAACAATCTGCAACATATTATGCCAATTTGATTAGGCAGAGTGCAGTTTGTTGCGACACTCTTATAACTGATTAAACGAATATTCAATTAACTCCAAAATTAAACGTGCTATTAACACCAATATTTATTTCCCCATTGTAACACATAAATCTCACATTGGAATTATGATGAAATTTAATTTGGAAAGTGAGCAAGTACAGTATGATGCACATGCGTGTGAAGTGAAAATCGAGAAAAAACAAATGGAGGGTGCGCCCACCATGTAATGTTTTGTCTTTTTCGGACAAACGAAAATAAATAAATTCAACTGGAAAATTAATGCTTTAACGTCAAAAATTTTAACTATAAAGGAATGCATTTAAATTCCAGTATGGATATGTACTAAAAAGAACAAAAAATGTTGACTCCCTTTTGTCCGGTTTGGTCACTTGGTGTATACGTAGTCGGTACATCGGAGAGGGAAAAGTACATGTTATCACTTATTGTTTGGCAGAATACTTTTCATTATCTAATGCAACGTAGCCCAAATCAGCTAATCACGTTTAGCGTAACTGATATGTATGCTATTCCTTACACCATCATTTACGAGAGGTTCGTTTTGATTACAGCGACCCTAAAAATAAAAAACAGATGACACTGTGACCAAATTTGAAATATATGCTTTTTAAAGGATGAAATTGCAGAGAAATACGCCACAGCATATCCATCAAATCTTTAAACCCAACCAGAATTTAAGAACACATTTTGTGTCGTTATTAAAATGGTTGCAATAGAGTTCAGGTAATTTAAAAGTGCAAACTAACCGTTACTGGAACAGCATTGTCATTATATAACTTGTACCAAACCGCTTTCCCTTGAACCACATTTACTTTATACTCTATACATTTGTTCCACAGTCTTTTTGGTAGTGACGATCTCACCCAAAACCACGTATAGACATTCTTGACAATATTTCCACCATATTTAGCTTTACATTCAGTACCACAGTAATGTTTCTTGCCACCAACAGGACCAAAACAACCGCAACACTAAACGCCCATAGTCGTATATAAATCAATGTTATTAAAGATTTGAACTTTTCAAATTAAAGTATTTCAAAACTGTTAATGTACAATTTAAAGCATGAGCAGCAGTGTTTTATTAGTTAACATGCACCGAAGCACGTAAACGAACGTAAAGCCTCATTACTGAACGAAACAATCGTCAAAACTACAGTTCCCTATTGGCTGATAGCACTCAATCCGTGCTCAACCGTATAATAGCAAACTCTTATTGGATAAACGTTTGGCACAGGGGCGCCGGAGCCACGGGGGCAGCGGGGGCAACTGCCCCCATTGCCCGAACAGTGCGGGGGCAGCACGGGGGCAACAGGTTGCCCTTTTTACCGGAATTATACAACGAAATTCGTGCGGCTTATTCACAGGAATTGGAGTTTATAACTATTTTTAAGCAATGTTTAAGCAATGTTTAAGCAATCTTTACTTTACTATTTTATTTTGCACCTTCATCAGGGTTTAAAATGGCAGCCGGCTATCGCCGGCAGTTTTAGGACCTTGCCGGCGATTTTTAATTTCAGAGCATAGGGATCGGAAACCGCATACTATAACGAAGTTGTTATCGACTCCATGGATCTGTGGCCAATGCACTGGAAGATAAAGCTGGAGGAAGCACGGGAACTGTGGCCACTGGTCGAGCTGTGTCTCTGCTGCCCGTACGGCAATGCATGCGGTCGGCGAGTCGTTCATCTCGTACTTAGTGTAGTCAAATCTGGCTGGCGCAACAGGTTGAACGAATGCAACTTGACTGATTTAATGCGCAATAAAGTGACAGGTCCAACCTTGCACGTTTTCCGTTAGCGTTTTTGTGAGCTTGCTGTGGACCTCTGGAATAGTGATAAATCACGGAGGAAGACCCAAAGGAACCGAGAGCAATATGCTGCAAGAGGAAATGCATCAAAAAGGACAAGAGGGAAGAATTCCTTAGAGTCAGAGATTGGTTGAAAGACGTTGGAGCTGAGGGCGAACAGGAATCGGAGAGTGAGGAAAATGAAGAGGAGATGGAAGTTCATTTATCGAGGAAGTTGCCACAGAACCGGTCAAGAAATCGCGCTAGTTACTTCTTCTCAGTGGAAGTTGTCGGACAGCTCCGAAGACAGTGGTCGTGAAGACCCTCTCCTGGGCGGAATGAGAAGCAGTGACTCTGAGTTACCGTGACTGGTAATTCCAACTAAACTATAGTGCTCTAGTATTCTATAGGGGGTCAAGTGAGAAGAATCCAAAATGAACTGAGCACCAGATTTTGTAAACGGTGACGGATTTCTAGTCGTTTACGACGTATTTATTAAACTTCCCTACAAAAAGTTTTAAATTCGGTTCTATTAAGCTATAAAAGCAACAATATTTTCTTATTGTTTTGAACTGATTCACATAGCACTTGTTAAAGTTTGTTCCTACCCCAAATAAAATGTATTGCAATGTTCTTACAAATGTTGTGTTGGTTTACATCACTATTATTTGGCCTATGCCCACTCCAGAACATAACTAAACTTTGCTTGGAAATCAGCCGGCAAAAACGTCACCTAAAAAAAAACAGCCTAAAAAATTTGACATATATTCAGAACGTTATTTCGAACCCTGTTTAGCATAGTGCAACGAATAAAATTGTTCAAATTAATGTCGAAGTTTGCCGACCCATAATAGCCACAAGTAATCGAGTATCCATACAGTAACGTTTTAACAAATATTGCCGCTCAGAAAAATGATGGCTGAGAAGCAAGTGCCCTTTTGAAATGGCTGCCCCCGCCGCTTCACATTGCTTCCGGCGCCCCTGGTTTGGCATAATTTATTCGCACGAAAGTTGGCAGTGTGTTGGTGATTTACATACGATTGCTTACGTACTGAACGTAAACGCGAAATTTGCATGCATGAGATGTTATAACTCGAGACGTCTCGCTCATTCCCTAAAAAACTGGCACGCTTGATGCATGCCATTCTTTACCTAGTTGATTAAACTCAGAATACTTCAGAATATCCGCAGAATGTTAACTGATATAATTTTGGAAGTCGACCTGGCCGCTGTTTGTACACAAAAATTTAGTTCATTTTCAGTGGAATTTGATGACTCGACAGTCTCGTGCCATATCATATGATGTACTGTACAGGGTGTCCCAAAAAAACGAAAACTATTGATATCACTTATTGTTAAATTTGAATGCCCTACCAAACAGCTGGACGTAATGATGCGTAAAATATTGGCAAGGTGCATGTATTAGAATTTAGTTAGGAATATCTCCTGGTAAAGCGCGCGATTTTCTGCTCCTGGGAATTAAAAACAGCTTCTTAAACAGTTTCTTTATGCATAAAATTTACTTGTGTCAATCATTTATGCACTCGTGGGAACCAACAGAGCGCTAAGGCATTCAAATTCTAACAATTAAATTGTTATTGGTGATTTCAATAGTTTTCGGTTTTTTTGGGACACCCTGAATTTGCATGAAAGTAAACACAATTCCCAAAGGGCAAAATTGCACCAGATGTCTATACAGTACTATAGACATTATCATTGCGCTACTCAATACAGTATGTTTCGTAAATTTTTCGATTCCCAAAGCCAAAGGCAAACATATTTGTGAAGAGTTTAAATTCGTTCATGAATCAAACATGACATTAGGCCTACGAGATTTATAGCGAGGACATGTACATATCAACGATATTTCAGCATTATAAACACGGCGAGCCAGAGTAAAACGAAGACCTTGAAGGCTGAACGACTAATTAATGTATTCTCTTGTTTAAGATTCAAACATTTTCTGTCCAAATAGTTGGACATATATATGTCTGCACGAGAATGAGAACTTTGTATATGCAAACATATTTTCGCACGATGCGATAGTAGTACGTCAGGAAATCTCAACACTCTATAGTGATTTAATACACGACTACACATGCATGTCGACGTAGCTTCAAACTCGAAATTGTGATTAACTGACAACATGATAAAATCTTTAGAATGCGCACATTTTACAAACAATATGCATATCTATGGTTCATTTACACATTTCTTACGTTTGCAAATTAACATAACTGAATATACGTTCGTTTACGTGCTTCGGTGAATGTTCAGTAACTATTAGATATAAAGATACGAGGCGAAGCCGAGTACGTCTAATAAAACGCGCGCGCACTGCGAATATTTTAAATTGCTTCAAGAACGATCGAGGTAGTTCATTGGCGAAGTAATTTTCAAAAAATTCGTTGTGTAAACCGAGAAAATCAAAGCTAAAATTTATGTAAATCAAGGAAAATATTTCACTTATAAAAATACGACACGCTTATGATTTTTCTTTGTGTTTTCCTCGTAAATTATTAATGAGTTTTTGAAAGTGAGTTAATTAAAACTTACTTTACGATTAACACAGCCTACAAATGAAGTTGACTCATGGCTGATACCTGAGGTATTGGCAAATGCACTGTAGCTGTAAGATAAAAAACATACAATATAATTATAAATTGTCGCATACTTACTTAATTATTCACTCAGACATTTAAGTTACTTATTTATGCATTTTTTTATACTTAACCTAAATGACCCAGAAAAGTCAATTTGAATCCCGTATTTTTGCAGGAAGGCAAAGCCAAGTAGACATGGTTGCTGGAAACATAAATTCATCATATCCTATAATAAATTCAATTTTCTTATCAACCAAGTACAAAGAACCATGCACCAACAGCAAGAAATTTAGGCAATTAAGAACCAAAAATACAAGAAGTATTTGACCCTAATATTAAGAAGACCGATTTCTAAAGAGTCTTAACTATTGTACTGTAGAATAAGTAGAAAATATATTTTAGCGCAGGGCGGGGGAGAGGGACAAAGCTCCATGTGACTATTATGTCTTCCACTAAATTAAGTTATTGCGAGTATTCAACTCGCAATTTCGAAATCATGATTTTCATTGTTAATTAAAAGGTGATAGACCTTTACATTTTTCTCCAAGTGCTTCCACAATACAGGAAATTCTGTTTCAAAGAAACAAAATCCATTTTACTATGGACCCCCACCCTTAGAATTGTGACTTCTCAAATTATTATGTTGCTCCTTCCCCTCCCACCCTTAGATAAAAGCTTAGCGCCGCTACCGAAAAGAGACATGCAATATAGTAGAAACTTAATTTGATATAATTACAATCCGTTGTTTAGTACTCATACTGCTCAACAAGGATACATTTTATCAAATTCGGATGCTTTTAATAAATAGTATTTTTGATACTGTCCACAGCTTACTAATTAAGGAAGCTAATATTTTAGAACACTACATCCCACTTATATTAAAATTATAATAAATAATAATATTGCGTAATAAACGCAATTTCGCCATTTGAGAACTCAGCAGATCCAACAGAGTTGCAATCTGTTTGATAAAATAAATCACAATATAACATTTGTAAATTCTGAACGCTGATTGACTAAGAGCCGTGAAGACATAACTCAATGTCAACACGGAAAATTTCTTTCTTTACATTTCTTTGCGCTATATTATAAAAAAAAATACAAAACTTTTTCCGTATTGATATACAGTATATCAACACTGGTGTTGATATAACTGTATATCAACATGGGAAACGTTTTATATTTGTTAAATCTGCTGATGAAAGATCTGGACACATTGTCTCTGGTTGGAACAGTTTATGGCACAAAGATTTTGTATTGCAATTCGTAATCACATGGAAAATACAATTTCAGAATATAAAATTTCAATAATACGAATTGCTTAAAAATACCGTATATAAAATTTCGAAATGGCAATTAGATGTACTTACCCAGCCAAGTTTCGAGTTTTTAAGATAATATGTACCAAAATTTGAGCAGCGAAATTTTGTGGTAACAATTTCCTCAGTCTGAAGATCTTTAACATACGAAATATGTCCAATTCCTGGTGATAATCGACCACATCCTCCTTCATTCACGATGAAAAGATTTTTTAGTGGACGTTTGTTTTGCAGTCTGAATGACCTGAATCGATTTTAAAGGAGCGAGGAATATTTGTTAATATCTTTACCTCACCACCATCACTATTACCACCACCACCACCACCACCAAGAAAAAGATAGATTATCGAGATAGATTTATGTAAAATAAAATAGCAGGATAACCCTGTATCGTACAAAGGACCGTAAAAGAGTAATGTATGTTTGCAGACAAAATAATGATAAAAATACATCAATAGCAAAATTTACGGCCAAGATCGTATAAATAATACAAATGTCTTTCATTACTACTTCTTACCAATGAGCTTTAGTTGCACTGAAATCTTCTTGTGTTGCTACCTGAACCCGGAAGTCGACAACTGGCGCATCACCAAGTGAGCTGGACCAATGAGGTTCTCCAAATGGTTCAACTGGAGTATTATTGGATGGTACAGTCCACGTGATTGAGCTGTTTGTACGGCCAATCAACATCCATCCTCCGCCGTCAGTAATCATATCACACCAGATCTGGAAGAGAAAATGTTACGTGTTGTTTTCTCGAAATATTTATGCTGAATATTGTTTTCCGGTTATCAAGGGCATTTTTTAGCATTAGCCTTAGGTGAGGACACATAGCCTTACTAACAGACACCTCACTGTATGCAGTCTGTCATACTTTCGAGCAATCTCGTACCCAGAGCACACTCAACGCTGGCTCTGGGTACGAGATTGACTTTCGAACAAATTATATCATATCACCAAAACCGCGGATCCTTCCTCTCGTCTAAAAAGCTTGTCATCTTTTCATGTCAAAACATTCGGGAATGCCACAGACTCATTCCTAACGTCATGCAATCGAGAATTTCCAAATGCTGACACTTTGATTGGTCTGCGGGAAATTGTTCTAGAATTCTAATATAACATTTTGATATTTTTGCAATGATAGGCGTGGAAATGTAGTCGCATTCCTAAATATTTTAACACGAAAACAAGGCTTTGGTGTTGGTAATAAAATGAGTTGTGTGGACCAAACTAGATCTTTCGTTGTACTTCTGTTTTTTATGCGTCACCAAGAGACACCTAGTATGTCGTCCCGACAGACCAATTTCTGGATTTCAAGCGCAAAATAAAACGACATCTACCCTTTTTGGAACAGTTCCCGATAATGTAATCCAATAAAATCCATCCTTTGCTTTGCCATTTTTGTTGAGAACATCTGAGCAATCATAAGCAGGATTAAAAAACTCTCCAGTTGGATTGGAACCTGAAAATTATAATGTGATTACTAAATTTAAATATATATTATTTTCGCAAGTCTACACACACCAGTAAAATGGTAAATACACGCACATCTCAAACTCGTTAATAATTCATGAGTAAATTAGCCAACCATATTGCTTTATTTTGTTCATATATACTGGATACCTGATGGAGTACATTGATCCGTCCTAGGACTGGATCAAAATTAATTCAGTCCTTGGACTGGATCAAAATTAATTAAATAGTGATTTATTCGCAGGAGATGTCATTTCAAATCCTCCCATTCGGACTAGATTAGATTTCAAGTCCGCGCAATTTGATCCAGTCCTCGGCTTCGCCTCGGACTTGATCAAATTGTGCGGACTTAAAATCTAATCCAGTCCTCATAGTCGGATTTGAAATATTATTTCTCAAGTTTCACCTCATGGTCGAGCAAACTCCGTAGATAAG
The DNA here is from genome assembly GCA_902702795.2 of Paramuricea clavata. Lineage (NCBI taxonomy): Eukaryota > Metazoa > Cnidaria > Anthozoa > Malacalcyonacea > Plexauridae > Paramuricea > Paramuricea clavata. The sequence continues at coordinate 10,876 of CACRXK020004358.1, read as the reverse complement.
AGCCTTGATAAACCGCGCCTAAAAAATCTGTTGGAATCAACAACTACTGCAATCAGAGCTCAATGCTATGAAAAAATTCGTGTCCTAAAAAGAAACTTATCAACTAATTCCTTTAATTTACACAATTACAGCACATACTGAAACGAGCAATAACACCGCACATGTTGACCATACAGAGAATGCAATCACTGAAAACGTACCGAAAATATGGATAAGCTCTAGATTGCCTTTTATTGGCAAATATGGTATTCTGACCGAAAAGTTCATCAAGAAAACTTTCCGTTTACTAAAAAGTTCGTGTAAATTTACTTTACACTGGCGGACTGCGCATTCCAATTGTTTCCTGCCCTGCAAAGACAAGACACCCGATGAATATAAAAGCTCGCTCCGCAGTTTACCAATTTTCATGTCCAGGTTGCCTAAGCGCCTTTGTTGCTAAAACACTCTACTGTCTGTAGACACGTGTAAAAGAACCTAGCACACTCGAAAACTCAGAAATCCACGCCCACATTTCAAAATCCAAATCCACGCAGAACACTTTCAACACATCAAATCTCTCCTTATATGCTAATTTAAAACTAGTCACAGAGTCGATACACTTTATGGTGTCAGGTAGATCGTTCCAAATTTTTACGCCTCTGTATGTATATAAAATTACGTTAGTCAGGGGCACTATGATAAAACGGAGTTTGTAATGTATCTTTACTTCTAATGTTACAGTTATGTAACTGTGATCGTTGTTTAAACTTTTCTGATAAGTATGTTGGGGCTAAGCCTTTTAGACATTTAAAAGTCATTACAGCATCCTTAACATTCAACGTACTATTTACTGGTAACCAGTTCAATTCTGACAAACCAGGTGTTATACGATCAAATTTTCTGGTGTTTGTAACTAACCGTGCTGCAAAATTGTGCACACTCTGCAATTTATTAGTGTTTTTCTTTGAAGTATTAGATCTAGACCACACCGATGAGCAATAATACAACCCAATACTAAAGCTTTAATTAATTACAATAATAAGTGTCTCTGTATCCAGCAAATGTTTCACACGACTGATTTGGCAAAGAGCAGCCAATCATTGGGAAACAACTTCTGTAATATGGTCATCATAGGTCCGGAAGCTATCCAAGATAATACCAAGCCCTTTTGGGACTGGATAAATATATTTACCAAGTAATGTAACGTGAAAGCCACCCGGTAGGGTAAGCAGCAATTGACGAGTGCCTATAAGAAGTAACTTCGTCTTTTCCGGGTTTATAAGAAGGCTGTGGCTACAACACCAATTCGCTGCCCTACGTACATCTTCATTGAGGCGTTTTGCTGCGTCTCCCATTTCCTTAACGATGAACGAAAGAAACAGTTTCGAATCATCTACAAAGGATTCCAAGGAGCTTGAACTAGGTGCACCTGGAAGGTCATTTATATATATACCAAAAAGGATTGGACCAAGAATAGATTCTTGTGGTAGCGATACTCCGTGTGTGATAGTCCGACATTCTGATTTTTGGGATGCTAAGCGCACAAGCTGGCGACGATCCGAGAGATAACTTTTAAACCACACGAGGGAGGTTTTGGAGATTCCAAGTGATCGAAGTTTAGCTATATGCTAAAATGTTAATGGATTCACAGTCTTATCTGTTAAATGCATGCTTACGGCCGCCCCTCACAGAATCGTATTCTGATTCACGAGATTGAAAGCACATATTTTGTTTCATAATTTATAATAACAATGTTGCAATAAAATTGGAAAAGCCCTCTCCCCGTGTTCGGCCCTGAAGAACGATTATACATTATTAGGAGACACACTGTAAGATAAATCCGTTTTATTTGAGAAAAAACTCTATAGGTTTCTAGAAGTACTTCAATCAACACTACCGTACGTATAACATAAATTCTGACAGGTGCAGTTTTCAACGACAGATTCATTTTACAACACAAACATTCTCTCATTTTTAGGGAGAATCAGGAGATTACAGTATATATGTATTCTTGTCTTGCATTTTTCAGGTAGTTGTCAACGTTCAGTTTCCCCATACATTTAACCCAAAATTCCGTATTTTTTACGGCATAATTTTTTATTAGTGTATTTCATAACTGATTTCCATGCAAAAAATCAAATTTTCGACGAGTAATTCTAATACATTCGTGATATAAATTGCAATAATTATCCCTTGTGAATTAGATTGGCAGTTTGAGCGAGAGCACGTTGCAAATGCAACGTGAATCAAAGGGTTTCTTCAGAACTATGTCTGATACTAACATGCGAACGGGCATTCTCTGGGTGCGAGATTGGCGCAGCGCTCTAACCAACTGAGCTACACAGAGACAGTTGTCTAGCTCTCGTAACCACAAGTTCATATATAAATACTAAAAGGTGATGTCAATGTATGGTGTATGGGTAAATATAAGGATTTTGGGCATCTCACTCGATATATTAACTATAATTTGAATGGATTTAAAAGTGAGGTGCCCTAAATCCTATTATTAAGAATCCAGTTTTGGAATACCAGGGCATGAATCATTGTGACTTTGACACTTACCGTATAATGTAAAACATGTTTGCCGAGATCTCGGGATAACAGGGTGTTTTATGGCCTCTCGGCCCCCATTGTTGCCCGAGGCAAAGGCGGTCTCGGCGCCAGAAAACACTTTGTTTTTCTCGGGCTCAGCAAACAAGTGATAATTGTTTGGTTTGAGAGAATAAGGCCAAGTGAGTTGGTGGGTATTTGTTTAGTGCAAGACAACAGTGTCCTTACCATCAGTTGTTTTCCAGACGAAAACTTTATTTTCCTCAGCACAGAGCAACAGTTTGTCATTGTTTTGACGATCTTTCACAACAACTAACTTGCCATGATTCGTCTCATTGCATTTTTCAGGAAACTGACCTTGAAGACTGACTGTCTATAAAAGCAGTTTTTATTGCAGCGGATGTTAGTATACGTCATACTTCTTCCGGACTGTCAGAAAAGGAACTCTTTTAATACCAGGACCGGTAAATTTCCTATTTTTGAGATGTTATGTATTTTGCTAAATTATAGGATGAACTGTAATAAACTAGCGATGTTCTCTGTTCTTATTTTGTCAGAAAACGTCATCAATTTATTATCCTGGACGAACATGCATCCTCCAAAATTTTGAGGATGCATGACCAGAAATGACAGACATGAATATTCTACTTTCTTTAATCTTTATTCATTTCAAACATCGATGCATAACCCTTTGAAATATCGCTTCTGCAGTAAACAATAAAATATATTATGCGATGATGCGACTCGCAAAATCGGAGAATACGTACCGTAAGTCGTTTTTAATTTGCCTCAATTTCTGGTTGCAGTACAAAACAAATATTTAGTGTAATGTTTGCCTAGTGGCAGTTGTGCGGTATTCTTATATATATTGAGTTAAATAGGCTAATGTCGTAAAAACTAACCGCTGGACAAATATTAAAAATGCAAATTGAATGGGCTGAGTAACTGAAGTGAGACCAACCTTATTCGACAGACTTTGTTTTCCAGCTAGCGATTGAGACAAGTTGCAAACGACCTACTTTATTCTCAGATTTTGCGGTTAACAACGTCGCGTTATCCTATTCTCTGTTTAATGAATGAAGAATTGCAAAACATACTTCAAAACTGTAATGCGAATAAACTATCATTCAAAGCTGCAATTGCCTATTAAAGTGTTTATATCACGGCAGGAGAACTCCTATGTACGCATGCGCAGACCAGACAATACCCTATCTTTAAAACCCCAGATTGTAGTATAGGAATGTTCCTATTTGTTTTAGTGACATCAAGAAAATATTCAAAATACAGCTTACCTTTAGTTCAGAAGAAGTCAGCGTAAACAGAACGATGTAGATAGCAAACAAAACAAGAAGCATCGTGGAAATTCAGATTCCAATATTAAACTATAACAATTAACAAAACGCCAGTTCAGATAAGATAAAAGACCTGCCCACCACTGCCGTGCTTATTTTGTTGCTCGTTAAATTTTTCGAGTCGGCTCTTTATAGTATAGGATAGACAATAGTCACTTGTGTTCAGTGGATTAACATGCCACTGAACACGTGATCATTGTCTATCCGACTTTTAGTACAATTTAAGTATTGAAAAATGACCTTTGAGTATCCTGATTGGCTCCCTCAGCAAAACCTCTGAGGAAATAGTTACTGCTGAGACTGCTCTGAACAGTAACTATTGCTTTTCCAAAAAAAGGTGACTGAAATCAGACAATTGGCCTCCTCAGGCTCGGTGATTACAAGTCTGTATTTACTTCGTTTTCGCTCAGTGAATACAGGCTTGTTATCGATCACCTCCCCTTCGGCGACTAATTGTTAAATAGAACATGATCACATTCACGAAGAAGTATTTCTTGCTTGGAATTCTCTAAATTTGTGGGAAGTATTTATTTTTATATGTTTTTTATCGATTAATTTAATCACTCGGAGTGAGTTTATTGAATATAGACCGCCGAAATACGATTGGCTGAGTGGGCGTGATCATGTTCTAGAAATATAAGCTAACGACGTCAATTTTTAAAAGAATTAGTTTCAGGGTCATGCATTGCGGGCTTTTGTTATTGTTTACATTTTACTCAAATACAACAATAGCGATAAAAATACCTTGTTTGGTACATTTCTGATAAAAATCAGACAAAAAGTGCAAGTATTATAAAAGGAGGGTTTAAATATATGACGGATTGTAAACACTTTCCAGATCATCTAATCTATTCGTCCCGAAAAATGGCCGCCAGCAGGAGTTTGAGCCCGCGAATTCCCGGTGTGACACTAATCCTTTAAAACAAAAAACTCAGACATAATTTATTCTAATAAATAAATTAATATTAATTTGCCTATCACTTCGAAGTATGTCTTCAAATCTAAAGGGTATATTATGAACCATGATGTTGTAAATCGTAAAATTTGAGAACAAGGTTGGTCGTTTGCCACTTACCGAAGTCTCTTGTTGCATAACAAGTCGAAGTACAGTATAACTGTAGGTTGTATAATTGTCGAAATATCTAGTGTGATTGTAACCTTGTTTAGATTAGTGTCTTTCCTGATTTTTAGTTTAATTATTCCTATATTGTGCTGTATTTTTATATGTTTAGTTAAATAGAAAAGTATAGTAAAATTAACAAACGTAGTAAAGCAGGATTGGCAGTAAATTAAATAGGCAAATTTTACACTAAATTTTTCCACAGATTTTGTTTTACAACCAGCGATTTCAGCAAGTTGCAAACGATCTATCCTACATATGGATTATGCTATCCAGCTACAACACGGCGTTGTACAATTCACCATGAAGTTACTGTAGAACATTATTGCAAAAAAAACCCAAATTGATCAAAACAACCAACAATTACATTGCAGGTTGTCTCAGATGAATCTGAATAACTAATTATTGGTTATTTTAATTATTCCGTTTTTACAGTGCATATTTCAAAGTGATGTGCAAATTAGTCAGGACGAGGGATAAATTATATACACGTCCGTAATTTGTGGCCATGATTTATTAATTAAAATATTAAATTGATTATTGAACGACATTTTGAAGCTGTTAGAACTTCATTTTATTCAGTGCGAATGGTTGCGCTATTCGAGCGAGAAATGTTATAGTCATCAGTGTAATCACGGCGTCTATGAGATTGGCTTGTGGTATTTAGGGACGTAGCTGAGCCGGGAGCTGCGGCTCCCTTGGAAGTATTTATTGCAATATATACTTACTTCAAAATTAATTAAAGTAAATTAATTCTACTCAGGTTTTCTAGTATGCTTGTTTATTACGTACCAAGTCAACTTAATCAATTGTTCTTTATAAAATGAGGAAAACAAGAAAACAAACTTAACAAAGTGCTTGTGCCGAGGAAAACATTCAAAATCAAGTACTTGAATGCGTTGGGGCAGAGTTACGGAAAACATTTGTTTCTCGTGTAAAAGAGGCAGGTTTTATGTGATAATGGCGGACGAAACAAATGTCATATCAGCCGTAGAACAGCTCTCTCTTTGCTTGAGCTATTACGATTGCAATGAGAAGACAATTTGCGAAAACTTCATTTTCTTACTGGATGTTTTAGACAAAGAATATGTTCGAATCCCAGCAATTCTGGCAATCCCGGCGAAGTTGTTGTAAAGCAAGACTCCATTCCCATGACAATGGAGATGCGAAGAAGAAAATCAAAATGCGTTTGAGATTGAAGAACCAAAACTTATTGGAAAGGTCATTGGGAAAGCAATTGTGAAAGGAATTGAAAAATGTGGCTTATCTCCCAACGCAGCTGTTGTACAAAGCTATGATGGCGCAAGTGTCATGAGTTCAACGAATGTGGGAACATGAGCTTTTGTAAAGGAGCATTGTAAGTATGTATGCAAAGTATTATCACTGCTCTGCCCATGTACTCAATTTCGCACTCGTTAATGCGTCAAAGCTTCCCGTTAAGCCCAGGTCACACTACACAACGATAACGATACGATAACTTGTATACGCGCGCTGATTGGTCAAAAATTTATCGTTATCGTCCGACTGAAAAAAAAATCGCTCGGGTGAGCGATTTTAAAATCGTTATCGTTATCGTCTAACGATAATTTTATAATTTTTGTTGTTGCGTGGTCACTAACACAATTTTTTCGGCAATTATCGCGTGTTTACAATTTATCGTATCGTTATCGTTGTGTAGTGTGACCGGGCCTTTACTCGCAACATGATAAGCACTGTCAAGAAGATAACATCCTTTCCAATTACTGGCAACAAGAAGAAAGTTACCTTAAGATATGCTATTAACTTATCCAGTACCCACTGTTCATCATGGCAGCAAAAACTTTAAGTCATTGTGGGAGACATGATGGGTTGAACGAATAACTTGACTAGAAAATTTTGTAACAAATTACGTTCCAATTGTGAGGACACTAATGGCTATTAGCAGATGGGAAGATCCAGATGCCAAATCACAGGCTTCGTCGCTCATCAAAGCAGTGACAAAAAGCACTATTATTGTCACTTTATTTTGCATCGTTAACGTGAACAATGATATAGGTATATTAGCCAAGCGTCTACAGGAGAAAAACACCTCTGTAAAGGAAGCAATGACGAAGATCCAAGACATCATAACTATCCTCGATGAAGATCGTCAAGACTCAGAACGTCGTTTTGCCAAGATAACGAAGTGGATTCTTGACACTGTAACATGCCTCAAAATCAAAATAGCGTGTTCAAGAGTTTATCAAAATCAGTGTATCGAGATAACCCAGATGTTTCAGATGTTGATGATTCTACTCACGGACTACATTATTTCCGCGTAGCAATGTATATCCCATTTTTGGATACAATTCCTGAGCAATTGCAATTTCAATTTAATGAAAAAACGGCGTTTGCTGGGTTGTTTGATCCGCTGCTTCCAGCTTACTATGCAAAGAATGGTGCAGTGGAAGAAGAGTTCATGCAGCTTTATAGAAACTATTCTCAATCTCTTCATGCTAACAATGTTATGCCTCATGATACTAGTGGCATGAATGCCTTAGCGCAGTACCGATTGTGGGTTGCTAAATGGAAGATAGGGTTTTCCAGTTCAACTGATTCACCAACTGATCACATAGCAACGTTATCATTTTGCGATCCCAATGTTTTTCAAAGCACTTACGCCCTTTTAACTATTGCCAGCATCTTGCCCATATCAACAGCAACCGTTGAGCGCAGTTTTTCTTCTCTAAGGCTTCTCAAGACATATTTGCGTCATCGAACAACTCAAGATCGTTTGAATGCCTTGGAGATGATGTATATCTACGATACCGAACCAACTGATGAAGACCGAGTTATCGAAATTTTTGCCAGTATGAAAAATCGACGTTTGTTGTTATCATTTAATCGATTTAACTCGGACCTCAGTGGTTAATAACAACATAACTCACATTATATTACATTTGAAATTCACTGTTTATACATTACATTAAGTCTTACACAACTGCGTTCAGTTTTTTTTTATAATACGCCTATACGCTTGCGGATAGGCAAACAATGGTGGTTTGTGTTTCGCTGTCTAACCCTAGCCTCGAAAAGCCAAATGAAGTACGGCATGCAATTCTCACTTTTGATAGCTACAATTCGGAGATTTGTAGTTGGTCCTCGTCTTGTGGCCAAGCTTTTTCTAACCGATAATTTCCCATCCCTTTTGCTACACGACAATGCCACCAACTCTGCATATAGTTCTTTTGCAGCAAACATATACATATAGCCACTACTATACCTTTAGCCGGGCCTCACGGCTCCCCTCCTTTTTCAGGTCTGGCTATGTCCCTGGTGGAATTTGCAATATGATTTAACAAATAGATAAGATTTTGCCGTTGTTTGTTCAGTTATAGATACACAGTATGACGTCATATTGTGGGAAGAACAAAAAAGTGTCACGAACCGCCGAGACGAGTTGTTAAAGAATAAAGTAGATGTCTTTGTCTAAAGTGTGCCAACAAAATTTTGGACCCTAACTTAGATTATACGTTCGAAGAATAAAATATATTTGAAGAATAAATTTTACCTTGTTTGTGTACGTTTTCGATTCTATTATTGTTGTTGTTGTTGGCTAACGCGCGCACAGAAGTAGGTTGGGGCGAGAATAATTAATTAGCATGGAGAAGGTTCCTGGCGACGAAGAACAGCGAAGTTTAGATGCTTATAGAAGATGCAACAATGTGAAAAATTAAACCCACTAATAGAGATTATGAAAACCATATTTATTTACCGCAATTAACTGGCTTTTTTTAGTATGCCTTGGACCCACCCCCCTGCACCCCAAACATCAACCTTGTCCCAGGACAATTTTGCTTCCATGGCTAAAGGCCGGCGAAAATGGCCCTGGAATCGGCTGATCAATTGTACAATCCCATTGGTCTGTTTAAAAACGCATTAATTCTTTTCAAGTATAATTTATTCAAACAAATCTAGTGCTTTAAACATTTCTTGTTTTCAAATTATATATCCGGTTAACTTAAAGAAAATATCGAGAGTATAGTCGACAAGATTCACTTACGTTCTATATTTGCCGTGCTATGTATTTGTCAAGCTCATGGATATAAGAAGAATTATGCAAGTATACTGCCCTTAAATAACGTCTTTAGATGGATAAGTTGGCAAATAGTTTATCTACTTCGCATTTATTATTCATGAACAAACAACAAAGATTTAATTTCACATAAATTATCATATACTTTAATTATGTAACTATTTAATTATTTAACTTTTTAATTATCATAAATGATCAAAACACCCAGAAATTCTGGGTGTCATGTGACCAGCCGATCCCAGGGCCATTTTTGCCGCCATTCAGCCGTGGAGGTGAAATGCCCTGGGGACGAGATTGCCCAACCACAGCAGCTTTGACTCAAGTACAAACCTCGACCACCCCCTAACAACTAAATCCCCTTCTATGCCACTGACGATATATATATATATATATATATATATATATATATATATATATATATATATATATATATATATATATATATATATATATATATATATATAAGGCTTTCTGTTCCTGGTGGATAGAAAAAATCACTTCAATCTGATATTAGGGTGTTGACATACAATAATTAGAGAGGGTCTAGAGGGCGGGACCATATCGACCATGGGTCTTTTTATACGTTTTGCCCTAAACTCGAAAATAATCTTAAAGTGCACATGATACGAAATCCCCTCCCCCTCGCCCTTTTTTATGCATCATTTGAAAGTACGTATCATAAATATCACAGCACATCTCGTTCCTTAGTTATCGGACATTTTGTATTTGGCGTTATGACGTCACTGGTTGCGCTGGGAGTAAACAGAAGAAAGTCCAATATCTGAGAACGAAATTAGATAAAATTTGGTAGATTTGACAAGTGCACCTATAATAAAATCTTGAAATGCTTATTTGCTCGTCATTGTAACACATTAGTTACCAAGTGTCTCTCTTCCAACAAATAGAAAGAACTTTTTGTGATTTCCATTTATTATTATCGTTCTCATGAGGTGCCGTGGTGAATATTGGCAAATGAAATAAATAAAAGATTTGTTCCAAAGTGTCTACAGGAGGCATGAATGAAAAGGAAGAGAGATACCTGGTAACTAGTGCGCTGCCATGAACAACCGAATAAACATTCCAATATGATGGTATAGGTTCACTTACCAACTCTACCAAATTTCATTTCATTTTGTTGAATTACTTCTGAGATAGAAGACATTTTTCAGTACGGCTATTTAGCGCAAGCAGTGACGTCAAAACACAAACACACAAAACGTTCGATAACTTAGGAATGAGATGAGCTGTGAATAAATTGTTAAAGCTGTTCTCATAATGTTCAAGATCCCAGGAAAATTAGTTGTAAGACAATATTGTATGAAAATCGCAGGGAAAACTTTCGGCTTCCATATACTCGCATAAAATTTATACTAGTGCCCGCATAAATTACGATTGCTCGCATAAATTAATAGTGCTCAAGTATATAGGCTGCGTTCAGACCGGGTGCCCGGCACTGGTGCCCGTAGGTTGTTTTGGCGCCAAGTTTGAACACTAAATTTATACGCTTCCCCAAGGCCCCAAGAAAGGGCACTAATTCTAGAGGTAGTACTCAAAACTACGGCATTGTGCTGAACATGTTTTGGGAACCAGTTTGAACATTGGGCACCAAGTAGTGCTCGCATACATTAATTAATTAATTAATTTAAATGACGTCAAAAATATAAATGTCCCGAGAGTGATTAAGATAAAAATGAATTTTATTGACATAATCTGACTCTTAAAGCAATTAAAAAGCGATTGCCTGACCAAGTCCTCATCATTTCAATCTGGTTTCGAACTTAATGGCCGGAATTTCAAAGCTGGCTGAAACTGAACCCTGAA
>CACRXK020004357.1:0-32044 GCA_902702795.2 Paramuricea clavata | reverse complement strand
AACGATCTACCCTGTGCATCTTACAATGGTGATCTTGAATCATACGTTGATGATACGAAAACTTTGTTATCGTTTCCTTTAACGGAAGCTGACACTGGAATTAAAAACCTGGAAGAAGACCTACATAAAATTGCGTCTTGGTGCTGTGAAAACAATCTTTTGGTGAATCCAGATAAAACAAAATTCATGATCATTGGAACCAGGCAGCTGATGAACGAACTTGATGTCAATATTTCGATCTCTTTTATGGGGAAGATTCTAGAACCTGTTGATTTTGCCAAAGATCTAGGACTTCTAATGGACAGTCACCTAAGTTACGATAAGCACATATCGAATCTAGTGTCGTCCTGCCTTTATAAACTGTGCCAGATAGACAGAGTTAAAAATAATTTTGACAAGGGAACACTTACAATGATAATCACTTCATTAGTGATCAGTAAACTGCTCTACTGTTCCACTGTATGGTCAAATACAACATGCACTAATATAAAGAAACTTCAATCTATTCAAAACTTTGCATGTAAAATAATCACAGGATCCAAGAAATACGATCATGTAAGCCCATTACTCCAAAATCTTGAGTGGCTCACAGTTGACAAATTACTCTATTTCCGTGATGCCGTAATGACTTTTAAATGCATGAACAACTTAGCGCCGAAATATCTTTGTGACATGTTTGAGAAACGATCTTGTATTCATAATCGGTCTACGCGGAACTGCAACTCAATACAGATACCATTGTTTAAAACAGCGTCAGGGCAACGGTCATTTGCTTTTAGAGGAGCTTCAATTTGGAATAACTTAAACACTGAGCTAAAGAAATGTACATCACTTAAGACATTTAAAAGTCAACTTAAAGAACACTTACTGTCTACTTAGACTATAGACTACTTCCTATTTTAGACTATTAAAAACTTAGATATCAGTCATTTTTATTCCTAACTTTGTAGAAACTGTAAATATTTTAAAATTGTAGTTTTATAAAATAATTTTGTAAATGGGTTCTGAAAAACCCTTTTGGGAGAAACCATTAATTTTAATAATAATAATAATAATAATATTATTTAAACACTCATTAATAATTCATAAGCTTATTGGCAAATCATGTCAACCGTAATATGTCACGTGCAGTGACTTTAAACCTGATAAAACACTCCTAATTAGTATTCTTTAATACTAATAAGGCGGTATCTATTGTAGTCGTGCCCTCATTAGTATTCTTTATATAAAGAATACTAATAAGGCAGTATATCTATATTGAATTTGTAGTCGTGTTTGAAGCCGTTTAATAAACTCGCAGGTTGTGTTTTATTAGGTCTAAAGCCACTCGCGCTGCGCTCTTGTGGCTTTAAACCTAATAAAACACTCCTGCTCGTTTATTAAACAGTACATAATATATTACCTATTAATAATGTCCATGCTTAGGTCACATGCGAAATAAATAATTTTATTGGTTTTTATTATTTTCACTTTTTGCACTGTATTTCGTTTTTTGGACTGTATTTCACTTTTTGGCACTGTATTTCGAAACAAATTGTACTGCTCTGAGCCAATCAGAATTGAGAAATGTTTTCATGTTTTCATTAGGTCTGTAATGAAACACGCGTGATTACAAAATCGCACGACCGCGAAACGGGAGTGCGATTTGTAATCACAAGTTTGATTTGTGCAGGACATGAAATTTATTTTTTCGTTTTGGAATCTTGAACATTTTTGTAAACCGGAAATACTATATTATTTTACAAAATACACCCTCTGATACTCCCCAGGGGCTGATGTTTCAAAGCTGGGTTAATTAGCTTAACCCTAAGTTAACCTAAAATTCAAAGCAAACCTCCTGACAGCTTGTCTATAAATTTGGAAATATTTCTTCAGAGATCTTGTCTGGATCGATAGGAGTTTACTTCTCTGAAGTTTTGAAATAAACAGATGTGCAGAAATACATAAACTAAATCAGTAGGTTGAATTTTAACTCAGGGTTAACGCTAACCCACCTTCGAACAACCGGCCCCAGAATGCCGTAGCATTGCTATACACATGAATAAGATGTCACTCTCTTTTGTTTTATGAATAACACGTGCATGAATAAGACATCAATTATACTTTGGCCATGTAAGGAATACCCTGTCGAACCTGATCTGAAAATTAGGACTGGAGAGTACATCTGCTATGCATCATGAAGCCAATGGCGGCCATATTGATGTGACCACTGGAAATCTACACTGGTGTTTCTGATACATGTATGTTGAAAAAGTCTTTAAAAGTGGCACTGTCAGTAACATTTTTATTGTCTCAAACGAAAGAACTCCTAAAACTGTAAAGTAACTTCTTTTGAAAAGATTGATTCCCATGGTTTGTTCTTGAGATATTTCATTTTGTTTGAAACCATGTGACGTCGTTTACTCAATTACATATATAATGAGCTATTAGTAATGTTGTGTATCTTTGCTGTTTTTTAAGGATTTTTTTAAAAAACAGAATGCTATGGAAAGATTTTGAAAAAATAACAAAGATACACAACAATTACTGATATCTCATTATATATGTAATTGAGTAAATGAAGTCACATGGTTACAAACAAAACGAAATATCTCAAGAACTAAGAATGAGAACAAAAATCTTCAAAAGACTTCACGGTACACTTTTAAGAGCATTTTCGTTTAAGAAAACAAAAATTTAATGACAGTGCCACTTTAAGATTTCTGGTGAATGGTGGGAATAAAAAAATGCCGAAAGTGAAATTAGTTATTTGTGGCCTCTCTTCCTTCTGAAACATGCCAGTAAATAGTTAATGAGTTAAATCAATATGGCCGCCTCAAGTCTCATTATCTCATGTTTATAACGATCTAAAACTTATGCATCAGTCAATTCCAGCAGCGACCGTCCCCCCCCCCCTCCGGAACAACCCCCGGACATTGGTAAATTTTCATTTTTTTCGTGCAAATGCCCGGGGGTAGGGCAAAAAAGGAAGGAACAATGCCCTACCCTTGGGACGAAAAAGCAAAATAAATACCCCACCCGGGCCGACAAATTAGTCAATTTCAAAGAATGTACTAAATTAATTACATGCGTGATGCGTTTTAACAATTTATATTTATACGTACGTCTGTTAATTGTTCTTTTGGGTATTTAAAAAAAAAACAAGGAAAACTATCGTGTTCATTTCAGATGAAAACATCGACGAAAGGCTGTGACACACTTGCTTTCATATGCAGAAAGTTTTTCATTGTAAACACAATATATATAATATGGACTGAGGAAATTCTTATACATTGATTCACACTTGAAAACCAACATTCAACAATACTATAATATAAAATTTGTTTAACGTATTTAAAAGTAGTCCATTTTGGCATATACGACAAGGGAAACTCATGGTCGCGGTCTTTTCTCCGTGAGCGACAAATGCCCGGGGGTAATAACCCGATATTGACAAATGCCCGGCCCCCGGGTGAACACGCAGCTGCAAATGCCCGGCCGTGGGGACAAGTAAGCGTAAAAATGCCCCCACACTGTCCCGGGGGGGGTGGTGGTCGCAGCTGGAATTGACTGATGCATTATTAGAAGATGTGTGGGAAGCTGTATCTTTCAATTTTTTGTTTGTTTTATTGTTCTTCTAGATTATTCCAAAATAAATAAGTTTTGTCTGACGTTTCGGTTTCCTATACGAAAACCATTTTCGAAGACTTGAACGTCAGACAAAACTTATTTAATTTTGTATTAATCTAGAAGAACAATAAAACAAACAAAAAATAAATGAACCTGGATTCAAACCTTTTAACGAATTACGGAGGTATCTTTCAAGTTAGGTAGAAGATATTTGTTAGATAGAATAACGAAATTAATCACACGACTTGATTTGCAAGGAATGTGACAGAATTAAAAATTAATCTCTGCTCGTTATAAATATTCTGGCCACAAAAGTAGTCCCTGAATTAAAAAGGTTGCTCAATCAATGCTTGTAGCACATATCAAAATGGATAGTGTGTTTTTATAAAAAAATACAACAGGATTGTTTTATCCACACAGAAAGTCCTTGTCACGTAAATGCTGTTGCACATTTCATCAATGGATTGGCTGAATGCTTCTGTAAACACGGTTTCTATGGAAATGGAGAAAATTGCGCAGGTATAACTTTTCAGGTTGAAGGAATTCTATTATTTGAAAAATGAATCAATCAAAATTGGGTGAGTAATTTTTATTGGGTGTAATTACATAGGTGATTATTGAAAATTCTCCACGCTGATTGGTTGCCGTTGAGGTGATTATAACGTGATAATCACCTAAGCGATTTTCGAAATGGCGGCCGAGGCCATTTTGTCAATTAAATGACGAACAAATGTGTATTTATTATTTTTTCCAAATGATCACCTATGAAATTATCCTAAAACAATTATTCAGCTCAGGCTCCGTGATTATCGTGAATAAAAACCTCGACTTCGTCTCGGTTTTTATTCGCCGATAGTCACCTCGCCTTCGGCGAATAATTGTTAAATACTTAAACTAATTTGAAACTAATAAAATGACATTTGGTGCATGTTTTACGAACACGTCATGACGCTAAGAAACTCTAAAAACTGTATCTTGCAAATTTATGGTCATGTTAAGTTACATCGCGAAAATTTCTGTCATGCGTTCCAAATCCAGGTGTCAATCTCGATTTCGGTGATTTACGTTGATGTTGAATACAATAATACAATAAAAAGTAAAAAATGTTGATCAAAGTGCATCTTTAATTTTAGATATAAACGAGTGCTGGAATTCTTGTGCATGTGGTGACGGTCAAGAATGTGTTAACCTGGAAGGTTCCTATGAGTGTAGAACACCTGAACCAGGTAGTGTATAATAGCGAGCTTAAGATGCACCAAATCTGCGACGCGGACGCGACTAAAAAACAGTCGTTAAAGTGAATTGGAGGCTGGTTTTACTTTGTTTTTCTCGTATCCCTGGCTTTGTTTACCAACTGCCATCGATAGTTTTTACCCGTGAAATGAAACTGTGCTAATAGCGGCAGTTTTTCGTCACGTCCGCGTCGTAGATTTGGTGCCACTTAATAACGAAACTCCCTATTAGGGTGTTTATAAGGCGTGGGTTGTCACAGTTGGCAATTAAGTATTTTGCCCGACCAAAAGGGCGTGGCGAAAGTCGTGCCCAATGGACATTTCAGTCCCTTATTAATATTTTTTTCCCGAGAGGGGGGGAGGGGAGAGGAGAAAACATTTTCGAACATACCATTTTTCACTAACTCACCGAAATTTGTACAATTTTTCAGTAATATTTTCGTAATTTTCAGTAATTTGAAATGTAAACAAACATTGAAAAACGTTTGCAGTTAATAATTGCATGCAAATGGTAGTAATTATTCATCATTGAATTGGTGTTGCATGTTCTAATGCGATCAGATTTTCTGTTATCCCATATTATGATCAGCGTCCATGTCATCCAAGATATTTAACAATTAGTCGCCGAAGGAGAGGCAATTATAATTCTATATTCACTGAACCGAAGGTGAAGCGAATATTTAAAAAAGAAAACGAGTCGCGTGCGTTTATGGTGTGATAATCCACGAAGGGAATGTTTGGAGAATACGAGAGAAGCCTGTAATTCACGAGGCGTAGCCGAGTGTTTTACACGCCTCTCGAGTGTTTTCCCAACATTCCCCGAGTGCTTTATCACACCATAAACGCACGAGACAAGTTTTTCTATTTCTTTTATAATGTAAGTGGAAAATATTACATATAGTAAACAATTTTACTCAAAAGATCGACGTTGAAATTCTCCTAACGTGTACTCAGTGACGTCACGCGCATGCTGTGCAACCATAAAAGGAAAAGGTTAATTGATTGTGAACACTCAATTGCAAGATCTATGGGTAGCTGGCAAACAAATTAAACTATTAAATGAATGTATATAAATTGCCACTCGATAATTTCCATCTACAAGATCCTTCAACTTTTATTCAATCGTGTGAGATGCGCAACAAAATTTCGAATTTACCCATAACTTAACATGGCAGTACCCTAGGATATATACATGAACTTGTGGTTAGAGCTCGACAACTGGCCTCTGTAGCTCAGTTGGTTAGAGCGCTGTACCTCAATCGCAGGGCCGCAGATTCGATTCCTGCCAGGGACCTATATAGCTAGTTGCATTTTTCGCAACTATTCCGTGTTAGGTCTAATAAATGTATATATATTTTCACTCAATAATTTCCATTTACAAGACAGTTCAACTATTATTCAAACGAGTGAAATGCCAGCAAAATCTTGATATTTACCCACAGCAAAACATGACACGGCTATTATGTTAGAAAACATTATCACCGCACAATTGCAGGGTTCAAATTTGTATATATCTGCACAATATAGTAAGGTTCCGTTTTGCTACATAGCTTTTCACTAAAATTAACGATCGCTGACCTAAAGATTAGTGCAAGCAGACGTATAGGGTTTGCTCAACTATACGCAAAATGGACAACCTATAGCTCGACCAGAGATGACCAAAATAGCGATATTTTAATGACAAAATTAAACATCAACTGAATTGAAATAAAAAAATTAACTTACCTAATGCTTTGTTGAAATTTTGTTGAAGTATTCTGCTGACCAAATCTCGAGGTTTTTTCCACAAATACAAACTTTTACATCAATGCAAACTTTCCCTTACTTTGCTGATATTAAGATGTCCGTCTCATAGCATAAGCAACAGTTTCCAAAAATAAAGTCGATGTCGAAAAACAAAGAATCGACAAATGTTCGACCTGTCGACAATCGATCTTTCGATCTTTCTATATATACACCTGCAATATTATTTTAATGGTTATCGGCACACGAAACATACATGCTGGTTTAACGTAACATAGTGGCTAGCCCCTGACCGGTCAGGCACAAAAAAGCACAGTGAGTCTCTTTCCGTACCTCCATTCTCTCCAACAGAGATTACTTGCGATGACAACGCAGAAGAACATGAGATTAATGGGGTGACTGAATGTTTCTGTAAACCTGGTTTCCACGGAAACGGAGAAAATTGCACAGGTATATATATTTAAATACCAATTATTTACTGATCATTTACTGATTTAAATTAAACTTGATTTCTTTTTCTGATTTTGGTCAAAGAATTATTTTTTACAAATACATAGATTTGCCGATTGAGTAACTATATAGATTTTTATAATTTTATATATACTAGCTTTTCATAATTTTGATATTGAAAAGTGAATAAATGTAAAAGTTTCTGAAATGTTCTCTGATCCTATAATTTATTTCGTAAAACGTTTAAAATATCTATGATTCTTTTTTTGCAGACATAAATGAATGTTGGAATAATTGTGCATGTTCTGGTAATGAAATATGCGAGAACATCCCAGGTTCATATCTTTGCATACCACAAGGACCAGGTATTTGTTACCTAGTGTTTTTGTACGAAGTATATTCCACTGGAAATACTGATATTTCTTCGTTACTACATGACTGTTCACGTTATGTTCTACGATACTATAGAAAACTATAAATAAATAATTCTGGCATTCAATGTTTCCATAGAAGTTAATGCTGTGGGGTAGGATGATAAAATCACGATTCACTATGTTTATTTCCAATAGAGGACAATTGCCATCCTGATGCTGTGGGGCATTTAATCAACGGTGTAATAGAATGTTTCTGCAAACCTGGATTTTATGGAAGTGGCGAAAATTGTACAGGTATATGCTTCAAAAACAAATGCGAAATTTTTTGTCATGGTTACCAAAGTCAAAGAGTCTTTAACGAATCAAGTAATTTGAAATATTTTAAATCCCATTATATGTTCGCTTAAGATTTCTCGATTAAGGATATATACAGAACATTTTCATACATTTTGGTATCGAAAAGTACATGAACATTATTGTTTCATTTAAGATCTTTCGGTAAAAAGTTTAAATTAAATACAAACAGTATTCGCATGATATTTCTTTGAAACGATTTCCACATATCATTTCCGTCTATCAGAAAATTATTTCGATAATTATACTGTAGTCGGATAGCATGGTCACCCACGTTGCTATTCAATTAAAAGAAAAAAGGATGTGTTTGAAAATATTTATGATTTAGTTTCTTTTTTTGCAGACATAAATGAATGCTGGAACAATTGTGCATGTTCCGGAGATGAAATATGCGAGAACGTCCGAGGTTCATATACTTGTCGACCTGGAGAACCAGGTATTTATGAAGTAGTCTGATGTTATTGTAAAAAGTATATTCCACTGAAGCTAGTAATGATTTTTCTCTGATTTCCTCGAAACAAGTACGTACGGCGGCGTATAGGATGATAGAATAATGACTAATTCACCATATATATTTCCAACAGAGGACAATTGTCATCCAGATGCTGTGGGGCATGTAATCAACGGTGTAATCGAATGTTTCTGCAAACCTGGTTTTTATGGAAGCGGCGAAAATTGTACAGGTATGCATCAAAAACAGATTTGTAAATTTTTCATATCATAGTTACAAAAGAGTGTGTGCAATCTTATGAATCAAGTAAGTTCATCAATATTAAATCCCTTTTTAGTGTTCATGGAAAATTTCTCGATTGACTTAATATGTATCGAAGGTTTTAAATTTTTGTTTTGAAAACTAATTAAACATCGTTTAATCTTAATCGTTCGGAAACACAGTTTAAATTGAATTCAAAGAGTAGCTACTTGATTTATATTTATACGAAAAGTTTGCCGCCTATTATTACCGTCAAAACAGTCAACTAGTTGGACAGTATGGTTGGTTACCTTGCTGCAATTAATTCAAAGTTAAAAGAACGTGTTTCAAAATGTATTTGAATCTTTTTTTCTATTTGCAGACATAAATGAATGTTGGAACAATTGTGCATGTCCTGGAGATGAAATATGCGAGAACGTCCGAGGTTCATATACTTGTAGACCAGGAGAACCAGGTAATATGTGTTACATAAAATTTTTGAACAAAGTATATTTCTATAAGTACTCTAGAGTTGAAATTTCATCCTTACTACTTACTACTTACCTGTTCATCCTATGTTTCGAAACAAGTTTATAGTGTTGTGAGGTGAGGCGATAAATTAACGATTGACCATGTTTATTTCCAACAGAGAACAATTGCCATCCTGATGCTGTGGGGCATTTAATCAACGGCGTAATCGAATGCTTCTGCAAACCAGGTTTTTATGGAAGTGGCGAAAATTGTACAGGTGTGTGATTCAAAAGCAAATGTGTGTATTTTTGTGTCATAGTTAGAGCAAAGAGCTATTAACGAAACAAGTAATTCGCAAAATTTTGAAATCTTTTGTTACGTTCACGGAAGATTTCTAGTGAATATTTACCGAACGATTTAATAATTATTTGTTTTGAAAAGTAAAAAATGTTTTTTCATTTTAAATGTTCGGAAATCCAGGTATCTGTTAACTGTCATAATGGGCTGCTCTGGAAAAGATTGCCGCGTATCTTTCCGGTCAAGATTATACAATTAGTTGGACAGCATGGTCACCTTGCGCGCAATTGATTCAAAGTTAAAAGAACGTGTTTCAAAATGTATTTGAATCTTTTTTCTATTTGCAGACATAAATGAATGTTGGAACAATTGTGCATGTCCTGGAGATGAAATATGCGAGAACGTCCGAGGTTCATATACTTGTAGAGCAGGAGAACCAGGTATTTGTTACCTAAATGTTTTGAACAAAGTGTATTCCTATAACTACTGTAGAGTTGATATTTCATCCTTACTACTTAACTGTTCACCCTAATAGTTTGTTTCGAAACAAGCTTATAGCGTTGTGAGGTAAGATGATAAATTAACGATTGACCACGTTTATTTCCCACAGAGAACAATTGCCATCCTGATGCTGTGGGGCATTTAATCAACGGCGTAATCGAATGCTTCTGCAAACCAGGTTTTTATGGAAGTGGCGAAAATTGTACAGGTGTGCTTCAAAAACAAATGTCTGTATTTTTGTGTCATAGTTAGAGCAGAGAGTTTTAACAAGTCAAGTGGTTTGGAACATTTTGAATTCTTTTGTTACGTTCACGGAAGATTTCTCGATTGAGTGAATATTTACCGAACGATTTAATAATTATTTGTTTTGAAAAGTAAATAAATGTTTTTTAATTTTCAATGTTCGGAAAACCAGATATCTGTTACCTGTGATAATTGGCTGCTCTGGAAAGGATTGCCCCTTATTTTGCGATCAAGATTATACAATTAGTTGGACAGCATGGCCACCTTGCTGGTATTGATTCAAAGATAAAAGGCCGTGTTTCAAAATGTATTTGAATCTTTTTTCTACTTGCAGACATAAACGAATGTTGGAACAATTGTGCATGTCCTGGAGATGAAATATGCGAGAACGTCCGAAGTTCATATACTTGTAGACCAGGAGAACCAGGTATTTATTACCTAAATTTTTTGAACAAAGTATATTCCCATAACTAGAGTTGATATTTCATCTTTACTACTTAACCGTTCATGCTATGTTTCGAAACAAGTATATAGTGCTGTGAGGTAAGATGATAAATTAAGGATTGACCATGTTTATTTCCAACAGAGAACAATTGCCATCCTGATGCTGTGGGGCATTTAATCAACGGCGTAATCGAATGCTTCTGCAAACCAGGTTTTTATGGAAGTGGCGAAAATTGTACAGGTGTGTTCTTCAAAAGCAAATTTGTGTATTTTTGTGTCATAGTTAGAGCAAAGAGTTATTAACGAATCAAGTAATTTGGAACATTTTGAATTCTTTTCTTACGTTCACGGAAGATTTCTTGATTGAATGAATATTTACCTAACGATTTAATAATTATTTGTTTTGAAAAGTAAATAAATGTTTTTTAATTTTAAATGTTCGGAAAACCAGGTATCTGTTACCTGTGAGAATGGGCTGCTCCGCAAAAGATTGCTGCGTATCTTTCCGGTCAAGGTTATACAATTAGTTGGACAGCATGGTCACCTTGCGCGCAATTGACTCAAAGTTAAAAGAACGTGTTTCAAAATGTATTTGAGTCTTTTTTTCTATTTAAGTAAAGTAAATAAACATTGTTCTAAAGTAAATAAACATTGCTTGATTTTAAATCGTTCGGAAACAAGTTTAGATTGAATTCAAATAGTATTTGATGTTTATCTAAAATCTAAAAAGATTTCTTCCTGTCTTTCGTTCAAGTCAGAAAACTATTTAGCTAAAAGCTAACTAGTTAGTCAGCATAGTGAGCCATGCTGCTATTGTTTGACACACAAGAGAATGTGTTTCAAAATGTATATACTTCTTAATCCTTTTTTAGACATAAATGAATGCTGGAACAATTGTGCATGTCCTGGAGATGAAATATGCGAGAACGTCCGAGGTTCATATACTTGTAGACCAGGAGAACCAGGTAATATGTGTTACACAAAATTTTTGAACAAAGTATATTTCTATAACTACTGTAGAGTTGATATTTCATCCTTACTACTTACTACTTACCTGTTCATCCTATGTTTCGAAACAACTTTATAGTGTTGTGAGGTGAGGCGATAATTTAACGATTGACTTTGTTTATTTCCCACAGAGAACAATTGCCATCCTGATGCTGTGGGGCATTTAATCAACGGCGTAATCGAATGCTTCTGCAAACCAGGTTTTTATGGAAGTGGCGAAAATTGTACAGGTGTGCTTTAAAAGCAAATGTGTGTATTTTTGTGTCGTAGTTAGGGACGGACCATTTGATTTTTGATGGGGGTGGGTATAGAATCGCAATAAAAAAAAATCGGGGAAGCTATTCGAACTTCAAAAAAATATCGTGCAAGAATAAACGGACAAAAAAGTATCGAGCAAGACTTTCGTGTGGTAATCCTTTTTTGCCATTCGGAGCCGTTTCCACGTGTAGCCCATGGCCGTATGTAGCAACCGGTGGGGGGGGGGGGGCTGCAGGGTCCAGGAAATGGCATTTCAGAGTCTCTAAATTTAAAAATTTCCTCTGGCCTTCGGCCCTCGCTTTCAGCCCCCCAATGAAAAAGAGCTTCCTACGGCCCTGTAGCCTAAATAATAGGAGGACCAGTATAATTCCAAAAATGGTTGTTCTTTATTTCTTTACTCCGACTCCTATGATGAACATGTACGTAAAATACTACGAAAACTACGATTAAATCACGGCCGTAGAAACTAAAATAGGTGAAATTTTTATGGGACACGATCAAAGGCGAGGATATAAGAGCGAGTGATTGAAATGGAGTAGGAATAACGTACAGGGGTATGCGTTTCGACCTAACAGTTTTCTTCAGCAGGGATTTTAAGAGGGGGAGGGGTGTAGATATAATTTGAGGGATGAAAATAATGATAACACCGTGCAGGGTTTGATTTTTGTTTAATTGAAATATATGAATATACAATAATAACTAAAACATGTACATATATAACAAAACCAAAACAGAGATTAGTAAATGAATGATACGATATGACCAATAGATAGCTATAGCTAGTTCTTGTGTGGATTTTGCTACGTAGAGGATCCAAGTTCACATTATTTTCCGAACTCCTAAACTCTCCTTTCTTCTCCTCTGCAAATTCTATATACCTCCCTTTAAAAAACCCTGCTGAAGAAGACTTTTAGGTCGAAACGCGTGTAGGGTTGCCTTTCCTACTCAATTCAATCTCTCACTCTTATATCCTCACCTTTTATGGAGTCCCATAAAAATTTCACCTACTTTAGTTTCTATATATAATCGTAGTTTCCCTAGTTTTTTACGTACATGTTCATCATAGGAGTCGGACTAAAGAAATGAAGAAAACCATTTTTTGAATACTGGTGCTCTCATAGTTAGGCTACAAAATGTCTTACACCAATACTTGTTCACTGATTACCTATTATATAGCAAAAAATGTAAAAACAAAAACCTAAAAAATGTATATACATGCACACAAAAAAATATCGTGCAAGTCCTCTGACTGACAAAAAAAATCGAACAGTGTCAAGAGGCGGAAAAATATCGAGCAAACTGAAAATCTACCCCCTCAAAAGTCAAATGGTACGTCCTTTAGAGCAGACAGTTATTAACGAATCAAGTAATTTGCAACATTTTGAATTCTTTTGTTACGTTCACGGAAGATTTCTAGTGAATATTTACCGAACGATTTAATAATTATTTGTTTTGAAAAGTAAATAAATGTTTTTTCAATTTTAAATGTTCGGAAATCCAGGTATCTGTTAACTGTCATAATGGGCTGCTCCGGAAAAGATTGCCGCGTATCTTTCCGGTCAAGATTATACAATTAGTTGGACAGCATGGTCACCTTGCCGCAATTGATTCAAAGTTAAAAGAACGTGTGTCAAAATGTATTTGAATCTTTTTTTCTATTTGCAGACATAAATGAATGTTGGAACAATTGTGCATGTCCTGGAGATGAAATATGCGAGAACGTCCGAGGTTCATATACTTGTAGAGCAGGAGAACCAGGTATTTGTTACCTAAATTTTTGGAACAAAGTGTATTCCTATAACTACTGTAGAGTTGATATTTTATCCTTACTACTTAACTGTTCACCCTAATAGTTTGTTGCGAAACAAGCTTATAGCGCTGTGAGGTAACATGATAAATTAACGATTGACCACGTTTATTTCTCACAGAGAACAATTGCCATCCTGATGCTGTGGGGCATTTAATCAACGGCGTAATCGAATGTTTCTGCAAACCAGGTTTTTATGGAAGTGGCGAAAATTGTACAGGTGTGCTTCAAAAGCAAATGTGTGTATTTTTGTGTCATAGTTAGAGCAGAGTTATAAACGAATCAAGTAATTTGCAACATTTTGAATTCTTTTGTTACGTTCACGGAAGATTTCTAGTGAATATTTACCGAACGATTTAATAATTATTTGTTTTGAAAAGTAAATAAATGTATTTTTTTAATTTTAAATGTTCGGAAATCCAGGTATTTGTTAACTGTCATAATGGGCTGCTCCGGAAAAGATTGCCGCGTATCTTTCCGATCAAGATTATACAATTAGTTGGACAGCATGGTCACCTTGCTGCAATTGACTCAAAGTTAAAAGAACGTGTTTCAAAATGTGTTTGAATTTTTTTTTCTATTTTCAGACATAAATGAATGTTGGAACAATTGTGCATGTCCTGGAGATGAAATATGCGAGAACGTCCGAGGCTCATATTCTTGTAGACCAGGAGAACCAGGTACTATGTGTTACATAAATTTTTTTAACAAAGTATATTTCTATAACTACTGTAGAGTTGATATTTCATCCTTACTACTTAACTGTTCACCCTAATAGTTTGTTTAGAAACAAGCTTATAGCGCTGTGAGGTAACATGATAAATTAACGATTGACCATGTTTATTTCCCACAGAGAACAATTGCCGTCCTGATGCTGTGGGGCATTTAATCAACGGCGTAATCGAATGCTTCTGCAAACCAGGTTTTTATGGAAGTGGCGAAAATTGTACAGGTGTGCTTCAAAAGCGAATGTGTCTATTTTTGTGTCATAGTTAGAGCAAAGAGTTATTAACGAATCAAGTAATTTGCAACATTTTGAATTCTTTTGTTACGTTCACGGAAGATTTCTAGTGAATATTTACCGAACGATTTAATAATTATTTGTTTTGAAAAGTAAGTAAATGTATTTTTTTAATTTTAAATGTTCGGAAATCCAGGTATCTGTTAACTGTCATAATGGGCTGCTCCGGAAAAGATTGCCGCGTATCTTTCCGATCAAGATTATACAATTAGTTGGACAGCATGGTCACCTTGCTGCAATTGACTCAAAGTTAAAAGAACGTGTTTCAAAATGTGTTTGAATTTTTTTTTCTATTTTCAGACATAAATGAATGTTGGAACAATTGTGCATGTCCTGGAGATGAAATATGCGAGAACGTCCGAGGCTCATATTCTTGTAGACCAGGAGAACCAGGTACTATGTGTTACATAAATTTTTTTAACAAAGTATATTTCTATAACTACTGTAGAGTTGATATTTCATCCTTACTACTTAACTGTTCACCCTAATAGTTTGTTTCGAAACAAGCTTATAGCGCTGTGAGGTAACATGATAAATTAACGATTGACCATGTTTATTTCCCACAGAGAACAATTGCCATCCTGATGCTGTGGGGCATTTAATCAACGGCGTAATCGAATGCTTCTGCAAACCAGGTTTTTATGGAAGTGGCGAAAATTGTACAGGTGTGCTTCAAAAGCGAATGTGTCTATTTTTGTGTCATAGTTAGAGCAAAGAGTTATTAACGAATCAAGTAATTTGCAACATTTTGAATTCTTTTGTTACGTTCACGGAAGATTTCTAGAAAAGTAAATAAATGTTTTTGAAAAGTAAATAAATGTTTTTTTAATTTTAAATGTTCGGAAATCCAGGTATCTGTTAACTGTCATAATGGGAAGCTCAGGAAAAGATTGCCGCGTATCTTTGCGGTCAAGTTTACACAATTAGTTGGACAGCATGGTCACTTTGCCGCAATTGATTCAAAGTTAAAAGAACGTGTTTCAAAATGTATTTGAATCTTTTTTCTATTTGCAGACATAAATGAATGTTGGAACAATTGTGCATGTCCTGGAGATGAAATATGCGAGAACGTCCGAGGTTCATATACTTGTAGAGCAGGAGAACCAGGTATTTGTTACCTAAATTTTTTGAACAAAGTGTATTCCTATGACTACTGTAGAGTTAATATTTTATCCTTACTACTTAACTGTTCACCCTAATAGTTTGTTTCGAAACAAGCTTATAACGCTGTGAGGTAAGATGATAAATTAACGATTGACCATGTTTATTTCCCACAGAGAACAATTGCCATCCTGATGCTGTGGGGCATTTAATCAACGGCGTAATCGAATGCTTCTGCAAACCAGGTTTTTATGGAAGTGGCGAAAATTGTACAGGTGTGCTTCAAAAGCAAATGTGTGTATTTTGGTGTCATAGTTAGAGCAAAGAGTTTTAACAAGTCAAGTGGTTTGGAACATTTTGAATTCTTTTGTTACGTTCACGGAAGATTTCTCGATTGAGCGAATATTTACCGAACGATTTAATAATTATTTGTTTTGAAAAGTAAATAAATGTTTTTTAATTTTAAATGTTCGGAAAACCAGGTATCTGTTACCTGTGATAATTGGCTGCTCTGGAAAAGATTGCCGGTTGTTTTGCGATCAAGATTATACAATTAGTTGGAGAGCATGGCCACCTTGCTGGTATTGATTCAAAGATAAAAGACCGTGTTTCAAAATGTATTTGAATCTTTATTTTCTACTTGAAGACATAAACGAATGTTGGAACAATTGTGCATGTCCTGGAGATGAAATATGCGAGAACGTCCGAGGTTCATATACTTGTAGACCAGGAGAACCAGGTATTTGTTACCTAAATTTTTTGAACAAAGTATATTCCCATAACTAGAGTTGATATTTCATCTTTACTACTTACCCGTTCATCCTATGTTTCGAAACAAGTATATAGTGCTGTGAGGTAAGATGATAAATTAAGGATTGACCATGTTTATTTCCAACAGAGAACAATTGCCATCCTGACGCTGTGGGGCATTTAATCAACGGCGTAATCGAATGCTTCTGCAAACCAGGTTTTTATGGAAGTGGCGAAAATTGTACAGGTGTGTGCTTCAAAAGCAAATTTGTGTATTTTTGTGTCGTAGTTAGAGCAAAGAGTTATTAATTCGAATCAAGTAATTTGGAACATTTTGAATTCTTTTGTTACGTTCACGGAAGATTTCTCGATTGAATGAATATTTACCGAACGATTTAATAATTATTTGTTTTGAAAAGTAAATATTAAATGTTTTTTTAATTTTAAATGTTCGGAAAACCAGGTATCTTTTAACTGTCATAATAGGCTGCTCCGGAAAAGATTGCCGCGTATCTTTTCAGTCAAGGTTATACAATTAGTTGGACAGCATGGTCACCTTGCCGCAATTGATTCAAAGTTAAAAGAACGTGTTTCAAAATGTATTTAAATCTTTTTTTCTATTTGCAGACATAAACGAATGTTGGAACAATTGTGCATGTCCTGGAGATGAAATATGCGAGAACGTCCGAGGTTCATATACTTGTAGACCAGGAGAACCAGGTAATATGTGTTACATAAAGTTTTTGAACAAAGTATATTTCTATAGCTACTGTAGAGTTGATATTTCATCCTTACTACTTACTACTTACCTGTTCATCCTTTGTTTCGAAACAAGTTTATAGTGTTGTGAGGTGAGGCGATAAATTAACGATTGACCATGTTTATTTCCAACAGAGAACAATTGCCATGCTGATGCTGTGGGGCATTTAATCAACGGCGTAATCGAATGCTTCTGCAAACCAGGTTTTTATGGAAGTGGCAAAAATTGTACAGGTGTGTAATTCAAAAGCAAATGTGTGTATTTTTGTGTCATAATTAGAGCAAAGCGCTTATTAACGAATCAAGTAATTCGCAAAATTTTGAATTCTTTTGTTACCTTCACGGAAGATTTCTAGTGAATATTTACCGAACGATTTAATGATTATTTGTTTTGAAACGTAAATAAATGTTTTTTAATTTTAAATGTTCGGAAATCCAGGTATCTGTTAACTGTCATAATGGGCTGCTCCGGAAAAGATTGCCGCGTATCTTTCCGGTCAAGATTATACAATTGGTTGGACAGCATGGTCACCTTGCCGCAATTGACTCAAAGTTAAAAGAACGTGTTTCAAAATGTATTTGAATTTTTTTTCTATTTACAGACATAAATGAATGTTGGAACAATTGTGCATGTCCTGGAGATGAAATATGCGAGAACGTCCGTGGTTCATATACTTGTAGACCAGGAGAACCAGGTAATATGTGTTACATAAAATTTTTGAACAAAGTATATTTCTATAACTACTATAGAGTTGATATTTCACCCTTACTACTTACTACTTACCTGTTCATCCTATGTTTCGAAACAAGTTTATAGTGCTGTGAGGTAAGGCGATAAATTAACGATTGACCTTGTTTATTTCCAACAGAGATAAATTGCCATCCTGATGCTGTGGGGCATTTAATCAACGGCGTAATCGAATGCTTCTGCAAACCAGGTTTTTATGGAAGTGGCGAAAATTGTACAGGTGTGCTTCAAAAGCAAATGTGTGTATTTTTGTGTCATAGTTAGAGCAGAGAGTTTTAACAAGTCAAGTGGTTTGGAACATTTTGAATTCTTTTGTTACGTTCACGGAAGATTTCTCGATTGAGTGAATATTTACCGAACGATTAAATAATTATTTGTTTTGAAAAGTAAATTAATGTTTTTTAATTTTAAATGTTCGGAAAATCAGGTATCTGTTACCTGTAATAATTGGCTGCTTTGGAAAAGATTGCCGCCTATTTTGCGATCAAGATTATACAATTAGTTGGACAGCATGGCCACCTTGCTGGTATTGATTCAAAGATAAAAGACTGTGTTTCAAAATGTGTTTGAATTTTTTTCTTCTACTTGCAGACATAAATGAATGTTGGAACAATTGTGCATGTCCTGGAGATGAAATATGCGAGAACGTCCGAGGTTCATATACTTGTAGACCAGGAGAACCAGGTATATGTTACCTAAATTTTTTGAACAAAGTATATTCCCATAACTGGAGTTGATATTTCATCCTTACTAGTTAACCGTTCATCCTATATTTCGAAACAAGTATATAGTGCTGTGATGTAAGATGATAAATTAACGATTGACCATGTTTCTTTCCAACAGAGAACAATTGCCATCCTGATGCGTTGGGGCATTTAATCAACGGTGTAGTCGAATGCTTCTGCAAACCAGGTTTTTATGGAAGTGGTGAAAATTGTACAGGTATGTGCTTCAAAAGCAAATGTGTGTATTTTTGTGTCATAGTTAGAGCAAAGAGTTATTAACGAATGAAGTAATTTGGAACATTTTGAATTCTTTTGTTACGTTGACGAAAGATTTCTCAATTGAGTGAATATATACCCAACGATTTAATAGTTATTTGTTTTGAAAAGTAAATAAATGTTTTTTAATTTTAAATGTTCGGAAAACCAGCTATCTATTACCTTTGATAATGGGCTGCTCAGGAAAAGATTTCCGCCTATCTTTCTGGTCAATCTTATACAATTAGTTGGACAGCATGGTCACCTTGCTGCTATTGATTCAAAGATAAAAGAACGTGTTTCAAAATGTATGTGAATCTTTTTTTCTATTTACAGACATAAATGAATGCTGGAACAATTGTGCATGTCCTGGAGATGAAATATGCGAGAACGTCCGAGGTTCATATACTTGTAGACCAGGAGAACCAGGTAAGATGTGTTACCTAAAGATTTTGAACAAAGTATATTCTTATAACTAGACTTGATATTTCATCCTTACTACTTAACTGTTTATCCTATGTTTCGAAAGAAGTTTATAGTGCTGTGATGTAAGATGATAAATTAACGATTGACCATGTTTATTTCCAACGTACAGAGAACAATTGCCATCCTGATGCTGTGGGGCATTTAATCAACGGTGTAATCGAATGCTTCTGCAAACCAGGTTTTTATGGAAGTGGCGAAAATTGTACAGGTATGTGCTTCAAAAGCAAATGTGTGTATTTTTGTGTCATAGTTAGAGCAAAGAGTTATTAACGAATCAAGTAATTTGAAACATTTTGAATTCTTTTGCTACAATCACGGACGATTTCTCGATTGAGTGAATATATACCGAACGATTTAATAGTTTTTTGTCTTTAAAAGTAAATAAATGTTTTTTAGTTTTAAATGTTCGGAAAAAGTTTAAATTGGACTCGAAGAAAATGTGATATTAATTATCTGAAAAGATTACCGCCTATCTTTTCGGTCAAGGTTACACAACTAGTTGGGCAGCATGGTCACCTTGCTGCTATTGATTCAAAGATAAAAAAATGTGTTTCAAAATGTGTATGCATCTTTTTTCCTTTTGCAGACATAGATGAATGCTGGAACAATTGTGCATGTCCTGGAGATGAAATATGTGAGAACGTCCCAGGTTCATATACTTGTAGACCAGGAGAACCAGGTATCTGTTACCTAAAGTTTTTGAACAAAGTGTATTCCTATAACTAGAGTTGATATTTCATTCTTACTACTTAACTGTTCATCCTATGTTTCGAAACAAGTTTATAGTGCTGTGGGGTAAGATGATAAATTAACGATTGACCATGTTTATTTCCAACAGAGGACAATTGCCATCCTGATGCTGTGGGGCATTTAATCAACGGTGTAATCGAATGCTTCTGCAAACCAGGTTTTTATGGAACTGGCGAAAATTGTACAGGTATGCTTCAAAGACAAATGTGTGTATTTTTTTGTCATAGTTAGAGAAAAGGGTTTTTAACGAATCAAGTAATTTGAAACACCTTGAATTCTTTTGTTACGTTCACGGAAGATTTCTTGATTGAGTGAATATATACCGAAAGTTTTAATAATTTTTTTTTTGTTTTGAAAAGCAGGCCTTAAAATATCGGTCGGTCACGGACATTGTCCGACCCATTCGTGAAATTGTCCGACGTAGAAAGGAAACCACCGGACATTCTGTCCGACCTAAGTGAAACTGAGATTTATTGTTTGTCCGACCCGACTCACCCGAGTGTATTGGTGTCCGACCGAACTGTAGCTTTGTCCAACGTAAATCAAAATGTACCCTAGCCCAGGACAAGAAACTTGTGTGTTAAATGGAAAATCAGAGTACTACCGGGTGGCCCAAAAAAAAGTACTCCTGTTTGATTCGTAATAACATCTAAACAAGTATAGCTTTTAAAGAGAAATAACTTGCATCAAATAGAGGAAGGACTAACTTAGACTTTGATATATTACAGTTGTATTTCACTTAAAAATTCACGGAGATATTAATCTTTAAATTCGGGAGGATATTTCTGGATGTGTCTGAAATATGCAAAAATCGGCGTATCAAATATTAATCAAGATTTGCCCGACTGAAACATGCACTATTACCAGTAAATAAATGACACTTGACAAATTGTTTATTATGAAACAAAGTATTATTATATCTACAAAATACAAGCAAGATTCATTCGTCCGAAATTCGCGTGTGTTCCTAGCACGAATACGTTTCCTTATTTCATGAGACCACTGCATCGCGAAGGATCGTCATTGGATCGTTCGTAGTTCTGAATTAGGGCATGCTGTCACAACGGAATTGTGAAGCTCTTCTAACTTCTGCAACGTTCTGAAATCTTGTTAAGAACACCCAAACTCTTTTGCCGTTTCTTAATCTTGGCAAGTTCATGGAGTAAACTGAGAATTATATGAAACACAATCAAACCATACAACTCCATAAGACATAACAATTAAGCAACTCCCCAGAGACATGCAACATTTTTGGAACAAAACGTAACAAAATAGTAGCGTTGATACGGTGATGTGTATTTGCAAAAAGCAATATTATTTCCTTCAATAAAGAATATTCATCCTGCTCTAACCGAGAAATAATCTACTCAGTCTGTTTGAACCCATTAAAAACATAAAAAAATTAGGCTATTTAAGAATACGAAAAATTTAAGCGCCTGCCTTCCATGGTCAGTCTTTCATGTACATTTAAGTTTGCAAAGACCTAATATTAAATACTTGCATAATTTCGAACGTTCATATTTCAGGAAACAATGAGCTAAGACTTACATGTAAGATGTCTAAATCTACGCCATATCCCTTACAAACCTTAACGATAATTCGCTGAAATACAAGTTAGCCTAATATGTCATTAAGCAAACAAACGCTGGAGTTAATATTTGATATGCCGATTTTCGCTAATTTTAGACACATTCCAAAATATGCTCCCCATTTTTAACATTAATATATCCGTGAATTTTTAAGTTAAATACAACTGTAATATATCAAAATCTAAGTTAGTCCTTCCTCTATTTAATGCAAGTTATTTCTCTTTAAAAACTTTACTTGTTTAGAAGTTATTACGAATCAAACAGGAGTACTTTTTTTTGGGCCACCCGGTATTGTATAAAAGGTCAACTGGAAATGTTGTTTTAACGTAGTCGAGCACGGGGCGGCGAGCGAAATGGTGAAGTGGAAAACGGGCTTAAGTTGTCGAAGTCTTTTTGATACTGCTGTTCTGGAAAGCAAGTTAATTTTGGCTTGGAAATAAGTATGAAAAAAACAAATTATTTAATATTTTTACAACATTTACCGTTTATTCATTTGGGTCATTCAGACTTATTTCCGAGTCAAAAATGAACTGAAGGTCATCGGACATATGTCCGACCCAAACTCAACGTCACCGGACATTTTGTCAGACGGCCCTGCAAAAGATATTTTAAGGTCTGTGAAAAGTAAATAAACATTGTTCCATTCTAAATCGTTCGCAAACAAGTTTAGATTGAATTCAAATAGTATTTGATATTTATCTAAAACCTAAAAAGATTTCCACCTGTCATTTCGTTCAAATCAGAAAACTAGTTAATTAAAGCTAACTAGTTTAGCAAGCATGGTGAGCCATGCTGCTATTGATTGACACACAAGAGAATGTGTTTCAAAATGTGTATGATTCTTATTCCTTTTCTAGACATAAATGAATGCTGGAACAATTGTGCATGTTCTGGGAACGAAATATGCGAGAACGTCCGAGGTTCATATACTTGTAGACCAGGAGAACCAGGTATTTGTTAACTAAAATTTTTTGAACAAAGTATATCCTGCTGGAACTAGTACTGATATTTCTTCGTTACTACATTACTGTTCACTTCATGTTCCACGATACTATAAAAAACTATACTTTGGCCGGTTGTACGACAGGTGGATAAATCGCTATCCGGTGGATAAGTCCCTATCCGGCGGATAAATTTTATCCGGAGTGAAAATAATAATAATAATAATAATAATAATGATTTATTAACAGATCCAACAAAGCGGCTTTTCCCTGTTAGGTACTACATTAGTATTAATGTTCTACTAATGCGGTAGTCATTTGAAATCACGCCCACCCCCCACCCCCGGGACATAGGAGGGAATCTAACACGAACCAAGTGTTAAAATCATTAAATCCACCGCCCCTGGGGCAAACTGGTCTGTTAAAACCCCCGTACGGCCGGGCTTTAGTATACCTAAACAAGACAAATTCCGCATCATGCATGCATTTGAATTACCTGTCTTCCGCAACTTCCAGATTGAATTTCCGTCAAGTATTGTATTGACAATGTCTGGTCATGCATATCAAAATATCGATATGAAAATGTAAATAAATATGCAAATATAAAATGTAAACAATAATAAAAAATATCCAAACAATGGAAAAGGCGATGCCTGATACTTATTGAATATTAACAGCAGCGGATGGCTGAGGATTAAGTATAAAGTTTCAAACTAAAATATAAAGTTTCAAACGCACGTACCTGTCGAGGAAGTTTTTCGCCAGTCGCCATTTTCGTTTTTATGACCCTATCCGGTCATTTTAAGTCCCCAGTTATCCCCGGTCTATTTATATATAGCGGCTGTTAACTCCCTGGTCAATTCCCCGATTATAAAAAAAGTTGTTAATTCCACCGCCCTCCGGGGCATAGCATGTTGTTAAATAGCGTTAAATCCCCGCAAAATTTTGTTAATTCCCCGCTATGTCCCGGGAGTGGGGGGGGGGGGGGCGTGATTTCAAATGACTGAATTGAAGCATAACATGATATTATATAAAACTCTACTACTAATTATTGTAACTAAAACTATACTACAATTTACAAAGCCAAAAACAAGTTATTGCAACGTTCCTTAGCTATGTCCATAAGGTAGTTCTTTGATTGTATGCTAAAACTAACAAGAGTTTCACAATTTTTAACATCGTTCGGAAGAAAAAAAAATCGCGTTGTACGAAGCTTGGATAGCGCTATCCAACGGATAAAAATGCACTATCCGTTGGATAAATTTATCCGAGGTCCGGAGGTAGTAAATCCACTCTCCGGCGGATAAACTCAAAGTTTGAAGACAAAACAATGTGTATTTCATTTAAAAGGGATTGCTATTGTGATAGAAATGGACAAATACCGTTTGAAAGTCCCTTTTTTGACACTAAATAAACATGGAAACTTACTTACGACTTCTCTTGCTCTTGACGTACCGAGCTCATTTTGAGTCACTTTCCCATTAAATAATGCCATGACTTTGCCATATTTTACGCAGACCAGTGTCAGTGCTTAGACGTTAAGTTTTCTGGCTGTTTTCCTTCGTTTTTCTATTATATATATTTAAACGAGTTCACTTCAACGCCAAACAAATAGCTACACGTAAATAGACAACAAGGCCGTCAAGGCGCCGAAAGTCGAAAAATTTTGTTCGCTGGCCTTGACCAGCCAATCAAATCTTGAGAGAAAATGTTCTTAAAATTGTTTTGAATGAAGTGAAAGGTCAATGAACAAATATTTGGACCGTGGACCGTATGTAAAATAAAACTGAATCAACTTACTGAAACAAGAAAACAAAACTCGCAGTCTTTGCTATTCAATTGCCTATTGCCTTCGCAAAAGAAGCCAAACATCTTTTAAAGAAATATCGATAAGTAGATAGCAAACTCTTCACTGTGGGAAAACGAAGTATTGCAACGATTGGACGAGAAAAACTCCAAATACAAACATGAACAAAAAACCTTTATTGCAAGTTGATAGTTCAAAGGTTAGTGGAATTCAGAAGTTATACGAAGATATTACAACAAAAGTTTACAAATACCTAGCAACAGCTGACGTAGAGATAAGAAATTTCAGGAAAATCCGGTTTTCTCCGGTTAATATTAAGGTTATCCGACGGATAGTTATCCACCCTGTTATCCGTGCTTCGTACAACGCATTTTTATTCGGCAGATAGCTATCCATTGGATAGGAGATTTATCCATTGGATAAGACTTATCCACTGGATAACTTATCCACCTTTCGTACAACCGGCCCCAGATAAATAAGTCTGGCATCCTATGTTTTCATACTAGTTAGTGCTGTGGGGTAGGATGATAAAATCACAATTCACCATGTTTTACCAATAGAGGAGAATTGCCATCCTGATGCTGTTGGACATGTAATCAACGGTGTAATCGAATGTTTCTGCAAACCTGGATTTTATGAAAGTGGCGAAAATTGTACAGGTATACTTCAAAAATAAATGTGTACATTTTTTATGTCATAGCTACCAAAGAGTCTTTGACGAATCAATTAATTTGATACATTTTAAATGATCCTTTTTACTTTCACGGAAAATTTCTCGTTTGAGTTAATATACCGAAGGTTTTCATAAATTTTTGTTTTGAAAAGTAAATAATCATTGTTTAATTTAAGATCTTTCGGAAACAAGTTTAAATTGAATTCAAATTGAATTCAATTTTAATATCTGAAACTATTGTAGTTGGATAACATGGTCACCCATGTCGCTATTGAATTAAAAATCAAAAGAATGTGTTTCAAAATATATATGAAGGGTGAAAATTGTACAAGTATGCTTCAAAACCGAATGCGTAAATATTTTTATGTCATAGTTTGAGCGAAGAGTCTTTGACGAATCAGGTAATTTGAAACATTTTAAAGCCTTTTTACGTTAACGGAAGATTTTTGGATTGACTGAATTATAACCAAAGGTTTTCATAATTTTTCTTTTGAAAAGTGAAAAAAAATTGTTTAATTTTATATCTTTCGGAAACAAGTTTTAATTGAATTCAAAGAGTATAGAAGAGATTGCCGCCTATCATTTTGGTCAAATCTGACAACTAGTTGGCTAACTATATATATAGTTGGCAAGCATGGTCACCCTTGCTTCTATTCATTGAGAGACAATATGTTTTTCACAATGTATGTTATTCTTATTCCTTTTGCAGACATAAATGAATGTTGGAACAATTGTGCATGTTCTGGAGATGAAATATGCGACAACGTCCGAGGTTCATATTCTTGTAGACCGCGAGAACCAGGTATTTTTTAGAAACTAAAGTTTTTGAGCAAAGTATATTCCACTGGAACTAGTGCTGATATTTCTCCGTTACTATACATTACAGTTCACTTCTTGTTTTGTGATTCTATGTTTCTAAACAAGTAGCGTCGGTACTCATTTGATAAAACCATAATTTTGCATGTTAATTTCCAACAGAGGACACTTGCCATGAGGATGCGATCGGGCATACAATTAACGGTGTAAACGAATGTTTCTGCAAATCTGGTTTCTACGGAAACGGGGAAAATTGTACAGGTATGTTTGAATTGTGAATTTTTAAATTCATTGATGATGTGGTTGACTTAGTTAATAGAACAGCCAATTGGTTGCCTTTACCTCTATATATCATTTTTAATTTTTTTTAATCAAATTATTAAACTACCACTAGTATATAAATTCTTGGCAATCGTAGTCTAAATTGAAATCGCAAAAAGTGTTGTGATAAGTAAAAAAAAAATTGCTGTGGAAGCCAGAAAAAAATTGAAATTTTTAACCGATTTTTGTTTCCCAATCAGAAAGGCTGATTTTTGCACACTCATGGTGATATCACATTTATTTAATATGGTGTTGTTAATTGAAGGAGATAAGAGTGTGTTTTACAGTATATTGATCATTGTGTTTTTAAGACATAAATGAATGCTGGAATTCTTGTGCATGCTCTGGTGATCAAGTATGTGAGAACTTGCCAGGTTCACATTCCTGTAGAGAAGTTCCAGGTATAATGCTGATATTTTTATCTTAAAATTTCGATCCAATAGCACTTACTATTAATATAATAAGTCTTTTCAATGTTATTGGAGATTGTATATTGCAAACAAGTTAGTGGCTGGTTATACCATACTGGTACCATACAGGTATTAGGATACTTTTCCTGAAAATATCGTTTAATAGCCTAGTTATTAGCTGATACTGTAAATTATGACATGTAATTTTAATCAGTGAATGTTTTGGCTTTTCTTAATGCTGTCCTTATAAGATTTTACTCCTAGCTACCTTTCTTTTGAATAATATTAAGTTCAACTGAGATAGATCACGATTACTATACTACATGTACGTCAATTCATGTATTATTTTATTTTGTGTCTGTGTAGATGTTGATGAATGTGCTCTTGGAACTGACAACTGTCACAATAATGCTACATGTAATAATACAGATGGTTCATTTGAATGTAGTTGCAATGAAGGATATTCAGGGAATGGTACAAGCTGTGAAAGTAAGTGGACTGTGAAAGCAATATTAATGAGGGAGGACCGGTTGTTAAATTAGGATGGTGGACTGACCTATCGGGTTCGCAGTTTTTAGGATTATCTTCTATTTTAAAGTCGCACCTAAGATGTGCTGCAGGTGCACGCTAAACTGACGTCAAACGTTGTACTTTATCTTATCTGGCTGTGAAGGGTAAGTGAAGTGTCCTTTCTGCAGAGTTAGCACTTCATTTCCCGATAGCATGTATACTGTAGTTCCATTATTTTGTTATAAATGACAATTTATTTTGGGCTTTTAAATGATAATATCTAATCTTTAACAGTATATGTTAAAAATATAGGCTACGTTCGAGTCAGATTAATTGCTTTGATCTCACATTATTTTATAAACAGAATTGCAATGTAGCTCATGAATTTATTCATCAATTAAAACTTTTCAGATATTGATGAATGTGTAGACAGATCTCATGATTGCCATTACAACGCTACATGTACTGATACTGACGGTTCATTCAATTGTTCTTGTAATTCCGGCTTCTCAGGAAACGGAACTTATTGTCAAGGTTGGTTACAGAATACTTGCATATTGTGATATTATAGACATTTGGTTCATAATTATTTGACCTTCGCTTATTGCCAAGCTTTCTCAGACTCTAACACATGTGACTGCTGTAGGGCGATTGCTAGTGATACTCCCGTCAATGATTGGAAATAAAAGTTCTGAAAAAGTATGCGTGTGAAGAAGTGAAATATGCGTATATAGATATACATGAAATAGCCGACGTCTCCCAGAATTCAGGATTTTGTCCATTTGAGAATGTAAAACTTGCCACATACCTTGTGAATACGATGTTTTACTTTTGGATTAACGCCAGTATCGTTGCTTTTCTTTCGGAGTGCATATTATTTGGAATATTGATGATAACATTTTTCAAAATTTCCTTCAAAATTTTAAAAAAAAGAGGTTTTTCTCATCCTTAGTATATTTTTTCGGCCATCTTGTTTGCGTGATCGCCGCGCGTAGTTTATGCGAATCATGTGACCCGGGTGACATGATCAAATCGCCATGTGATATATGATTCAAGCCGTCAAATATGATGACGTATGGTCCGATTCGATGACAAATTTCATGCTCATGTGGCACAAACTTAGCTCTCTGATTGGACATTTTGAATTTGAGGTATAATATTACAATACATTTCACATTATTACATGTTGTCCAACACTAACGCAGCTGGGATTTATATTCTCAGTTAAGCAATCATGTATCAATAAATTTACGTCAATTCATATATTATTTTATTATGTGTCTGTGTAGATGTTGATGAATGTGCTCTTGGAACTGACAACTGTCACGATAATGCTACATGTAATAATACAGATGGTTCATTTGAATGTAGTTGCAATCAAGGATATTCAGGGAATGGTACAAGCTGTGAAAGTAAGTGGACTGTGAAAGTGATAATAATGAGGGAGGACCGGTTGTTAAATTAGGATGCTGGATTGACTTATCGGATTCGCAGGTTTAAGGATTAGCTTCTATTTTAATTAAAGTCGCTACCGAAGAGGTGCTGCAGGTGCATACTAACTGACGTCAAGCGTTCTACTTTATTTTATCTGGCCGTGAAGGTTAATAGAAGTGTCGTTGCTGCAGAGTTAGCACTTCATTTCCCGATAGCATGTATAGTTCCATTATTTTGTTATAAATGACAATTTATTTTGTGCTTTTGGTTTGATCTCGCATTATTTTATAAACATAATTGCAATGTAGCTCATGAATTTATTCATCAATTAAAACTTTACAGATATTGATGAATGCGTAGACAGATCTCATGATTGCCATTATAACGCTACATGTACTGATACTGACGGTTCATTCAATTGTTCTTGTAATTCCGGCTTCTCAGGAAACGGGACTTATTGTCAAGGTTGGTTACAGAGTACTTGCATATTGTGATTTTATAGACATTTGGTTCATAATTATTTGACCTTGGGTTATTGTCAAGCTTTCTCAGATTCGAACACAGTGACTGCTGTAGGACGATTGCTAGTGATACGCCCGTCAATGATTGGAAATAAAAGTTCTGAAAAAGTATGCGTGTGAAGAAGTGAAATAAGTGTATGCATAGATATACCTGAATTAGCCGACGTCTCCCAGAATTCAGGATTTTGCCAATTTGAGAATGTAAAACTTGCCACATACCTTTGTGAATACGATGTTTTATTTTTGGTTTAACGCCAGTATCGTTGCTTTTCTTTCGGAGGAGTGCATATCGTTTGGAATATTGATGACAACTTTTTTCAAAATTTCATCTCATCCTTAGTATATTTTTTGGGCCATCTTGTTTGCGTGATCGATGCGTGTGGTTTACGCGAATCATGTCACCGGGTAGTCTCCTCACTCGCAGACGTTCTTATAGCTCTAACCACAGGGAGCCCAAGCGTTGATCTGTGTTAATGTTGTATGTTTTTCAGTTTATTTATTTTAGTGTCTTTATATTGCATTTTAATTTAATTATAACACTAAATTACACTAATATGTCATATAATAATAATACTCCTATAGTCGAACATATAATAACAACATATAAGTTGATTTGTATTTGTATGTTTTTCAGTTTATTTATTTAAGATCTATTATTACCTTATATAGCACCGCCTTTCGAACCTGACAGCCCGTTCGCAGGATACACGCGTTATTTCGCACTGAAATAAGAAATGTGACAAGGGATGAAATTACAACACGGCGATGTTTTATTTTGAAGCCGTATGTGCTTGTTAAAACGAATTTTAGCTTGAAATTCGGCCGCATGATATGTCTAAGGCTAAAGTACATAGCCATTGAAAACTTTTGCGATATAAAAGCCCTATTTAAATAGGCCTTTATAGATTGTGCTACTAATTTGAGCAAAAGTTGCTCACAAAAATGGGGAAAAGTTGCTCAAAAGTTTCCAAAATTGAAAAAAGTTGCTCCCCAAATTCAAAAAGTTGCTCCCAAAATTCAAAAAGTTGCTAGCTTTGTCGCAACGTTATTATTGATAAACAACACAAAATAACATAAGTTTACTTAGAACTATAATAGTATTTGTATATAGTGTCTGTCATGATCAAGTGAACTTTTCTTCAAGGAAAGCATTTCACTACAGGCATTACAACGGAGAGTTCCATTCAATCACATCAACCTGTCCCAAGTACTTACACTCTTGACTGCTGACAAACTGCTTCCTCTTCCTTTGTATTTGCCTTGGTTGACATGTATTTTTCGCTTACGAGAAATTGAAGCGCTTTGTGGAACAGTTAGGCTTGCTCCAGCATTCGTGGCTACCAATATTGGATCAATAACATCAGTTTCTTCAATGTCAGAATCAGAGGAGTTAGATTCGCTTGAATGCAGGTGCTCTGCCATGGATGAAAATATGCAATTTTATCCTTTTTCGTTCATTATTTACATCTCATCGAATAACCGCTGTAAATTTCAATTGTTGTTCGGAGGCATCTTTAAATAATTACTGCAGTCCATTGTCCAATTAGCATTCATGGGCGCACATTAACAATGATCCCTACGGCCTACGTCATTCTTTATTGTCAAAATTTGTTAATTCATTAAATTAAA
This sequence comes from Paramuricea clavata, assembly GCA_902702795.2. Lineage (NCBI taxonomy): Eukaryota > Metazoa > Cnidaria > Anthozoa > Malacalcyonacea > Plexauridae > Paramuricea > Paramuricea clavata. Next base: position 1,316 of record CACRXK020004357.1, on the reverse strand, counting down.
TATTTGATTTAATCTTTTATTTCCCCAAATGTTCATTCTGTGCTTAATTAAAAAGGTTGAAAGTTGCTCATTTGGTGCTTAAACAGTCAAAAGTTGCTCGAGGTTGCTCGAAAGGCAAAAAGCTGCTCAAAACTCCAAAAGTTGCTCATAAGTTGCCGAGCACAATCTATAAAGGCCTTGCCCTAGAGTCTTATAAATTGCTATAGTTTTTAATAGCGACGCTTCGTAGCATTAACGCCCCGACTTGACTGGACCCTAATGTATTTAATTTTTAATTTTAAACATTGAAACCGTTACGGTCGACACAAATTGGCTTCTCACCTTGAGTTGTATTCGAGTTTGCTTCCTTGTTTATATCATTGATTCCTAAATGTTGACGGCTTTATTCGACACGACACTCATTGCATAAGTATCGGTCCACTCAAGTCGGGGCATTCATAACACGACAAACTTTAAGAGTTTCATCACTTGTCACGTATTTATATTGTTGCCGCCCCCTATTTCAAATCCCGCGCGTATCCTGCGAACGGGCTGTCAGGTTCGAAAGGCGGTGTTTTTATATAAGCTAATAATAGATCTTAAATAAATCAACTGAAATTAAAAACATACAAATACAAATCAACTTATATGTTGTTATTATATGTTCGACTATAGGAGTATTATTATTATATGACATATTAGTGTAATTTAGTGTTATAATTCAATTAAAAGGCAATATAAAGACACTAAAATAAATAAACTGAAAAACATACAACACTAACACAGATCAACGCTTGGGCTCCTGTGCTCTAACCCTCGCTAACTAACGTTTGTTGAAACGAGCTGCACATTCCATTCCCTCCGATCGACCAATCACAGCGAACCTTCTATATTTCGGAAAGTGATTTACGGGCGGAATAAATAGTACATAAATATTTTTATATTTTGAAAGCAGTCTTCGGTTGAATTTTGGTCAAAATTGCACATAAATTGAATTTAAAGACAATGATACTTGTCCAGGAAATAAAATGCGCCATTAATTATCAGATTCGGATATTAAACTCTTTTTCGACCACCCCCTTTCGCATCAGATTACGACACAATTTTTCTAATATAAATATCTCGGCGAGTATTTACCCCCCTTGTAAATAAAAGCCACCATTGAAATCCTAATAAAATAACCTTTCGAACGGGGGGTCAAGTGCCATCAGAGCATTACACAAACCGAAACAATCATATATTTACTCACCGCTTGGCCAAAGATTCTAGATTTTATATCTACAAGATCTTGAATATCTCTTGAACTTTTCGTCATTTCCTGAACGGCTATATGTGTA
>CACRXK020004356.1:0-32059 GCA_902702795.2 Paramuricea clavata | reverse complement strand
ATGGCCAAAGCTCAATTTTCAGGCTCATCATGGGCATCTCCATTCACTAGAGCGGATCCTTCTGTTATAAAGAAACATTAAGTTATAGTTCAGAATTGTTCTCGTATATTCATGCATGCAATCCACAGGGGTTGGAAGCTTAAAGCCGCGTGCAGGGATCTTGAAGGGTAGGTGAAAGATCTTTCATATTTTATTAAATGACAAAAATATATATAATTGTCTATTTCCAGGGATAACAAAATGAACGACATGAAATAAACGAATGTCATATTTTCTGGGAAGCAGATATGGACGTAGTTATAGTCATCGTGCACAGGAGTTGTTCCCAGGCTGATAGTTCTTCGAAATTTAGGGCGTTTTCCACAAGACGTAACAGAATTAATGGTAAATCTGACATCAAATTTGCTAATATGGTAAAATATACATTATTGTACAAATTCGAAGGCGTGCATGCGCTCATACAATTCAGTGTGGCAGACGGCATGCTCTAAAATGTCAGTGCTTATATTCGTTAATACCTGGTTCTGGGATAGCGTTGGGATCTCCAGCAAGTTCTAAATAAGACAGAATATCTTAATACAGTAAGATTGAAACCTCTTTCTTGTGCATGAGAACAATTGTAACTTAATGGCCCGTTTACACTTGCAATTTGTGTTGCGATTTCTAGTGCGATTTTCATGTGAACGAGTAGAGGAGATACGAATGTTCTGAGCACATGTATCCTCATCTGAACATTCATAACTTATCCACTCGTTCACATCCATCAGAAGAAGACAATCGCACCTTGAATCGCAGCAAAAATTGCTGAGCAAAAACGAGTCTTAAGGAAGAAAAGTGAACTAATAATGTGAATAAATTGTTTTGGATTTTCGCCACAAATCAGATTTAACGCAGGTTTATAGAATATATAGTGTATAAGGATGTGGTTAAGCTCAGTGGCGGATAACATAGGGGGAATAACCAACAATATCTTCTTAAATACTTTGAACTGTACCTAATAAACGGTGCAACAAATGGGTAAAGGTCTCGACAGGCCAATCTTGAACGGCCAGTGTAGGTAGCGACGATAACAGATAGCTGGGGATTGAGAGGGATATAATTACCTGAAAATATAAGCTGAGCTACGACGTTTCGAGCAAAGCCCTTCTTCGGCCTTCTGCTTATATTTTTCAGGTAGTTGTATCTCTCAACGAGCAGCTGTCGATTTAGCTTAATTTTAATTGTGTTCGAGTCACTGCACCAGGACACTGGAACATGCTAGCCAACTAAATTCCCACTCCCTATTCTCCACCGCTGGAGAATCTTATACATAGCACATTCCCTGCATATCGTTTTTAAATCAACATTGTTTCTAAAAAAATAGCAACTTAAACGAAACACACCATCTCCGTTATCCATAGACACAACAATGCCACTAATACCATCATTACGACTTTGCTCTTCTGCTATTTTCACTTGTAAATCAGCCTTAAAGAATAAAACAAGTTCAATCATAATTATAAGACAACTATCGTAATATACTAAAATAATTACACGTGAAAACCCAAAACGTTGCGCAGCAGGCGTGAAAGGGAGCTGTTGTCCAAAATATAAACCATGAGATCAGTGTGAAAAAGCCACTCACAGTGTAACCTGAAGTTCAGGCCCTAATCACAGAATAGGGCCCGACACAAAACCTATCTAAACAGTGGGATTCCCGTCCATCTGGTGGACGGGAAATCTGATTGGTTGAACAGCATCATGAAAGATTTTGATTGGTTGCAAGTTCACATAAACAACCGTTTTAATCAAGGGCTCAAGGCGACAATTAATATAAAGGTCAAACGCACGTAACAAATTCCATTATCGATTTCTTCGAATTTCTTTTCTTTTATGCTTTATGGCAGAAAATAAATCAAACAAACAGTATTTTGAAAGGGCTTTATCAAAATCTTTGACGAATTTTGGACACACGACGCTGAAGAACAGCCAAACTAGTCATACATTCGAAAGCTTGTTGTTGACAGCCAAGATGTTCTGCCAACTGGCTTCGCCGGCAAAAGTCTTATTTTTAATATCAGGTCCTACCGGCGTTGTTTTCTGAGCTACATCGCCTTCTTTGTGGTACGATTGAGAATTTCATTGTTGCTGTTGTTAGCCCGTTAGAGTATATCCGCGTCCAGCAAGTTGAGACCTTGAGAAAGCTTGGCAGTCAAGCCGTGCACAGAACTGACTAATTAAATCTTTGTTTGCTGTTCGGTTAAATAGAGAAACTGACTCTTAATTATATAAAGGTACCTTGAATTTTTAAGTTTAATTAAAAAGCAAAATGCACACTCTGCGGACATGTTCATGAGAATATAAATTTTTGTGCCACGAGATCATACGAAATTTACAACACTTGTCAATCATGCTGTATTTAAAAATAACATGTGGGCGTCCCACGGTCTAGACAGGTTTTGTGTCAGGCCCTATTCTGTGATTAGGGCCTGAACTTCAGGTTACTCACAGTGGTAGGTATTATCCTGAAGGGTCAGATCTCCTTCCTTAAAATTCTTAACGTACCTCAGTTAAGCCTGTAAATTTTGTTGGAAGATCGTCATCTTGGTCTTCTTCCTTTGGTAAAAATAGCAAGAAACAACAAATGAATACGTCAACTAAGTCATGCCAAAAGTTACCAAGGTTCTGAAAGTTTTCGGACAAGTTCATATCTACTAAATGATACATGGAACACCATGCAACTGTTTATTAACCCTGACAAAACCAAATTCCTCTTAGTGGGTACAAGATCAATGCTACAGAATCTATCAACACAAATCAACCTAAAGGTTTTGGGAAAAACTCTTAAACCATCTATCTGTTAAAAAGTTACTCATTTACAAGGACACGGTAATAGCTTAAAAATGTCTGAACAATCTTGCGCCAAGTTGCCTTGCAGATAAGTTTGTAAAAAGATCCGATATTCATAATTGCCAGACTAGAAATAACCACTGTTTAGATATCCCAAGTTATAAAACTAAGAACTGCAGCGGGCAAAGAACATTTCACTATCGTGCGGTAAAGATAAGGCCAATGAAATCGATGACGAATTGATAAGAAAAAATTTTTAAGAAAAAACTTAAAGAACATCTTCATATGTAATGTTGAAAAGCCCTTAGGGGAACATGCAAATTTTAATAATAACATCTTGGAGCCAGTCCTCCGTCAACGCAAGGACAAAGACAAACACTAAATTTAATTTAATACGAAAAACAGCAGGTACCATGATTTTACCACCGCTTGTTGCCAACCATCTCACATATATTACGTTTCGTGTCGTTTATTAATATACATATCAATTTATGAGAATACACATAAGTTATAATGAAAAGACGAGTAGAGTGTCCTAACCTGTTTGTTTTCATTACTGCCACTTGCCCCTTCCTCTTCTTCTGCAGCTGCCTCGGCTCCATTAGCAGCTGCCATTTGACTTGGTAACATGTTGTGATCTTGACTTCCATTCATATTTCCATTCCAAACTGCACCTTCAGCATTCTCTTCATTAACTTCACCAGCGATATCCACCTCACTTTCTTCATCACTGCCATTACTGGAAAAGTTATTAAATACAGTTTGCATACGATTACAAATTGCGATTTGTCAAGCTGATTTAAGGTTTTACTTAATGTTAACAATTTATACAGATGGCGATGTTAGCGTTTAGTATGCACGTATTTTCAAATCTGAAACAGGCGGGACATATGGTAATAACCCTTTAAGCTGTAGTTACACTTTTATACATCATACAAGGACCACAAATGTTGGTTATTCTAGATAGATATTGCGGGCTCAAATTCACACAAGATGTGGATGTTTTTTAATCCATCATATATCTCAACATCCTTCGGCAATCCGCTCTCCCTTTATCTGATGTATAAAGGAAATGTACTTAACAAAGCATTTTCATTTGTTGCATACTGGGGGTAAGATAAAAACAACAATGCATGACCCTGACACGCTTCCTTATTATTGTGTGAAATATTTCGGGGCTGTTTATACGAGGCCCGAAGGAGGGCTGGCTTAGTTAATCAAGACGCGTGACTTCATACAAATTCGCTTTACGAAATATATTCGATTTACATGGAAACTGGGCCAGCCCGCCTAATGGGATCTTACTGGAGTCAAACGTGGCGCACGGAGAGCCAGACTGAAATTGCCAGGTTCTAACTGGACTAGCGAAAAATCTTATTTAACGGGCAATGTTTACCTTATATGGACTCAACGAATGCCTATTTTTAATTGTTTATTTGTGTGTTTACTTCATAAATATAGTATACAGTAGTTAGTGCTGTGCTCCGGAGCTGCCGGAGTTCTGCCGGAGCTCCGTCGGAGCCGAATTTTGTATGCCGGAGCCCGGAGCCGGAGTTACGTTTTCCTAGCTCCGGCAAAATGACAAGAAAACAATATGAAATGAGACAAATGTCAAACGATTGTTAGTTACTGCAAACTGCCAATTGCTGTTAATGAATTCATCATAAACTCAAACTGCCACAGCCCACAGGAACAGCGTGGAAAAGCTGTAATACGATCGCAACTTACAAACGTCATAATGCTTTCATGAAGCCATCTGACTTAGCGCTACATAGTCTGTGTATTCATGCCTTGTAGATAACGAAAAAGTACGAAACAAATAAATATCAACCTTTTGAAAATGACAGAGTACTTTGTTTGCATGCGAACAATTGCGCTGTGGAGTCTGAGAGTGTTAGCGTCATGCCTCGCGTCATGCTATATAAAAATTGCAACACTGGCTGGTTTCCATATAGATATTTCACTGTTTTGTTTCCTGAGTTATGTTATCTGATAATTAGGAAGCATGAAAAGGGTTATTCATAATAATATTAATAAATGTTCTCTGATCGTAAAATATTAAAATATTTATTTAATATTTTATGATGTGGCCGGAGCTCAGAGCTATAATTCGGCCGGAGCCGAAAAACCGGAGTTTGCACAGCACTAACAATAATATAGTAAAGTACATTGGTATTGGCTTACAACTGTAAAGTACTTCGAAATGTGTATTTTAGGATATACCACATGGTATTTAATCTGATATCCTGGACACTGCATAATGCTAATTTAACACTTACGTACCGAGCTAGTGGTCTTGATTCACTCATGGAAAGTTCAACAATCTTGATGCACTAAAGAAAGAAATTTAATTATTTCATGCAGATATTAATCAACTAACTTGAAGAAAACTTTTAAATCTTACTTATCTTACCTGAGATGATTCTGTGTCTGCTGCTTCGGCTTCGCTGAAAATAATACAAGATTGTCAGTAACGTAAAAGTACGTGCATGTTATCAAAGTCGTGAAAGTGGGATTGTTGACTTATATGCCAATAAACAAAAGGTAATATTGTCGTCAGGAAAACACACCAGGTAAAATGCTGAAAAAGAACTTCTTTGTTTCGAATTCGGACAAGAAATGGATAAATATAAACTAATCGATAATTTATACTTCGGGCTCGCTTTAGCGAAGTTTATTGGCCTTTAACACTAATAAAGCGACTATACTGTCGTCACGAAAACACACAAAGAATATTGAAATTCTAACAAGAAAATAAAGAAATGGTTAAAAATCTGTTTTAAGGCTAGATATACTTCACTTGCGTCAAAACTATATAATACAGAAATTACTTCATGGTTGGTCCGTTTGTATCATTATTTATTTTATGCCAAGGCAGTGCATCTGCAAAATGCAGTATTTTGAATTTTTGATTGGTTCAATGGAACACACATTATGTACATACGGCATAAAACTGATACTTACTCTCTTGGTTCATCAAATTCTTCTGCCATAGCATCATCTCTATCTCTTCCTAAAGTTTCTTCATCCTGTTCGAGCTGTTCACGTGACATCATATCTTCTGGTTTATCTTCAGTTGTTTCATCAACAACTTGCCATTCTGATGATGAACTTGAAGAGCCTTCATCTTCCTGATCTTCAGCATTCTCATTCTCAACTACAACTTCGTCCTCATCTTTCACTTCTGCTGTCGTGTTTTGACTTAAACACAAAAGGAATATGAGAAACTTTCATCAAACGAACACATTAGACGAGTACAAAAAATTCGCAAACCACTTTTACAACTGCAGAAAGCATGTATGGACAACGAACAATGATAATTGAACAATATGAACTTAACATTCTCCCAATTTTTCCAGCGTGATAGTTATATATATATTGTTTCCTATTATTATTAAACACCAGTACTTAAAGATTAGAGATAACCAAGTTTCAAAGCATGATTGTTGAACAACACCTTATTTTGCTTAAAAGCTTATGAAGGCCTTCTGCCTATAATTAGCGTTAAATGCTTTTGTCCCATTAGCAAGCTTCCTACAAACGTTTTTAGTATTTTAGCGAGGTTTAAGTACTATTTAAAGCACGCGTATAGGAGTGTTTTATCACATATAAAACACGACGCGTAGCGGAGTGTTTTATATGTGATAAAACACGACTACAAGTGCTTTAAATAGCTTAAAAAACGACTCACTTATACGAGTTCATTGGCGAAGTAATTTTTAAAATAAACTTTGTCTAAACCGAGAAAATCAAAGCTAAAGTTTATGTAAATTAACATGATTTCTCATCACATATAAAACCACGACACGCTTATGATTTTTCTTTATGTTTTCCTCCTGAATTATTGAGTTTTTTAAGATGCTATACAATCTGATGGGTATATAAGAGACCGTACAACCAGTCTAAATCTTTTAAACTCACCTAGTTTCCCCAGGATTGTCTTCCTGATTACGGCTGTTGCGGGCTGCCGCATTTTCCATCCGGTATTTCTATCAGAGAAAATGATATACAATTTGTCAACAAAGCAAAATGTTTTGATAACGGTGATAGGGTTTATCTCTTGAAATTTTTGAAATGTAGTTCATTTGATAACCTACATACCTGTTCTCTGTTGAAGAATTTTGCCTTTGCTCCCCTAAAATGATAAACACAAATATATGATCTCTTCTTTATCGTCCCCAAGTGACGGTGAGAAGAACGCCCTTCGGAATTAGTGTTGAACATATTTCAACCTCATTTCAAGACTGTTTCCTTTAGGCTTCTACCTCGCTGAAGACGTACAGTACATGGACGGTAAATACCACACAGCAAATTAACTTATACAACTTTATTCTGAGACAAATAGACAATTCCCTTGCATGACAATTAGATGTAAATTTACCCGAAATGGCCAATTTACATCTAATTGTCATGCAAGCGAATTTTGCTACTACTACAAGCTAAACAACGAATCTGTTACGATACGTCATCTGAAATGGTCAAGTTGCATCTGATTGACATGCAAGCGAATTTTTTCTATTGATTATTGTCGCAATATATACACACCCATCTAGCTCCTGCATCAGCTTGTAAAATGCTAGCTCATTGAACAGGATTTCAGAAATATCTACCAGTAGATCTTCACCGCAGTCCTTCATACTAGAAGAAATACAAAGGGACGGTTCACACTTGCAATTTTTGCTGCGATTTCGTCTTCTGATGGATGTGAATGAGTAGATGAGTTTTGAATGTTCTGAGCATATGTAACTCATCTGAACATTCAATAATTCATAACTCATTCTTCACTCGTTCACATCCATCAGAAGAAGAAAATCGCCCTTAAAAGAAATTCACTTCGTAATCTACAAACAGTGACAAAAAGCTTTTGGACAGTAATATACTATATAGATAACTGCACATTTCGAAATACTGATCAGCATGACGTTCAGCAACACCATCCCTCCCTCGCAACATTTTCCAAACAACATTGAACGGGCGCGCGGCCGGGGTCGATTACACATCTTATAAACGTGCGCGATTTTTGTATTCTGTCCAAAGTATTTTATCACTGATTGTATATCTCTACGATACAAGAAAAACGCGCCATATCGCCAGGGATGAACGACATGAATGTAAATTTAATTCTCACCGCTTTCCAATAAACTTCGCTAGAGAATCTTGTAATATGGATTCCAACTGTTTGTGGAAGAATCTACTGAACTCCTGATGTAATTGAGCAAGATAAATAGTCACAAAAACACATTAATGATGGACAATTTACATGTGTAATTGAAGGAAATATCGTATTCTTTACAACTATTGTAGGTACATACTTTTGCTTCGTTTTTCTGTTGTATCATACCCATAACCATTTTTCTAATGTACTCCAGTAATTCTATTGAGCATGTGTCTTCCATGTGATCATTTAAACACGGTATAACTTCCTGAAAATGATGAACACAACGAATCATCCCCACATAGTGGTTGCAGGTACACACGTAAAAACGCACAAGTTGTAACAAACCTGCAGCAGACGTGTAGCAATGCTGTTCCAACAACTTGTCAACAGGATGTGTTCGCACTGATTGTTGACAACGGCTTGTTGACAACTTGCTACACAGTTTTTGACCTCAACAGACTTGTTACAGGTTGTTCCAACAACTTGTTATCGTCCTGGAATTCAACAATTTGTCAACAAGTTGTGAGTGACAACCTTGTTGCAACTTGATAAAATAACAGCATTGTCACAACTTGTTGACAAGCTTGCTACAAGCCTGTTGCATGCGAACACATCTTGTTGACAAGTTGTGAGATTTTTATGTGGGTAGCTGATTATAGATGAGTGTGTCAATTTCCACCTATACTTAATATTTTTTCATTAACTTGCAGCTGGTTATAACGTAAAAGTTAGCGAAATTGAATAATAAAAAGTTGATTACCGCCATAATCTTCTTGATTTGACGATCCAGTGCTTGTGTATCAATCTTTGGATACTAATAATGGATAATAATGGTCAGACAATGTCCTATGATTGGCCCTATAACTTGGCATAATCGAAATATTTACTCTTCGCAGCCGTTGTGAGAATAGAATACGAATGACATGAGGCAAGACTTTTTTTATTTATTGGTTTACGGATTTGACTTAAAAAAACCCAGGTCGGTAGGTCGGGAAAAATTTAAAAGAAAACACACTGAGTATAACATGAGAAACCAAATTTAATAATCTCTATTAAATTTCTTAACGTTAACTTCAAAAACGCAAAAAACATGGCTAATCTCCATATTGATTGTCACAACGATAACATGAGCCAGCAGTACTTAGAGTCAAAGTTTACTTGGCCTGTACTTCATGTCTGAACCCAAAATTAAATAATCAATTTAAGGTGGCTCCCTACAGTTATTCTTGTTTAAGCAATAATTCCGTAAAACAGGCTTATTCGTGCAGAACGCGAATTCTTTTCGACTTGGTGGCAATATTGGCCACCTAAGGAATATTTCGAACTAGATTTCGACGATGTCAATGTTCCCATGGCAACATGACGACAGCATAAAGCCTTCCAATTTAACCCATAAATGTGCCGCTATCTCAAAAACGATGTCGGTGACCTATCTTTTTTATTTCATATATCAATAAGGAATGATGCTCTGCAACTGTGGTGAAAGTTTAAAAAAATTCTGTAGTGTGTGATTTTTTTAAAAGCGAAAAATTTATTGCGAAATTTCCACACTACAGATTTTTTTAAAATTTGAAATTTATAAAATTTACCGCAAAATAAATTCGTGGTCAAAATTTGAAGATAGGTCACCGATGAAACTAATGAGTAAAATGCAAATAAAGTTAGAAAATAGCCTCGTGTAACTCGAGAAATTCCCCTATTGAAAAGCGTCGCTGACTAGTAAAAGATTGTACGCGGGCGCAGAACGAGTTTTCATTCAGCAAAATCGAGCCGCAATGTTGTTTTTACTGTTTTGTTTTTGTCAACTTTTCGATTTATTTGAGTGCTATGGACAGCCAAGGATTATTGTGAAGGATTAAATCGATGAAAACAAGGTTGAAGCTAATTGAATCCTGCCGTTTACTCAATCTATGAGCTGTAACAGCCTATTAACAGGTGGACGTGTTTTTTTGTTTCATGTTTGGTTTTGTACTTTTTGCTAAAAATGAACAATTAGGCTATGAAACTGAAATATTTTTCTGTTTACATATAATCACTTTAATCTTGTAGAAACACGACTAAAAACGTGAACGTTTTCTTGAGAAGTAAACAACGTTTGTATACAATTTTGCAAATGTTTTACAGTTGAGTCAGTTGGCAGTGTATAAAAAAATTTAAAAATATTATTTCGTAGCTATTTTTTGGTCTAGTGATATTCGTATCATATGTAGAATTGCTGTATAGACTCGCAAGTGATTTGGCACTCAAAACGAAGTATTATTCAACGCTTTTTTCCATTAGAAACCTTTCAGAAATAGCTTTATTTTTAAAAAAAGCATGGTCAATTTTTGTTTTGTTTTGATCATGCAGTTGCGTGGGATAGTTCACGTACTTGTCCCGCGAACATCCCGCACGGAACTGTAGGGAGCCTCCTTAAGCAAAGCTATAAATTGCGGTTAATGGAGTAATATGTTCTGAAGGCTCTATCTGCCCGAGGGTGTTTTCAGTCTGCCAACGCATCTGCGTCACAACAATTAACATATTCAACTTCATTAACTAAAATTAACTAAAATTGTTGACATCCAAATTTATTTTTTTAATTTTTTACTTTCTGAATATTTACGGTCGGCGGATCCGTAAACCAATGAATAAAAAAATTCTCGCCTGAATTGAATATTACACATTTTAGCTAAGACGGATGATTACCAGACTAAAAAAGACATATCAAGATATCAAGATTCACATTTAAGACTATATTGGCTATGATAAAAGAATTCTTAAATATCAATCTGTCCCAGCTACAGGAACTAAAAATTTGCTCGTCGTTCGTTATGGAACACGAGTATTTATTTCCCCGTGGAATTAACTTCCGTAGCTTCATGTTGTTTTAAGGTGTACTCCCTGTATAACCTGTGCGTCGCAGGAGATAACGTTTCCTAATGTAATTACGTAATAATAGTAGCTGATAGACTACGAGCTAACATACTAGCCACCGATTGGCTAAGGTAACATACTCACAGACAAACTTACCTGCACGACCGCTATATATCTGTGCCTGCACAGGTACAAAAATTATGTGAATAATCAAGCTGACACAACGTGGAAAATTTTTGCTACTTTTTTAAAAGCTATAAGGTCGCGTTAGCGTCACCAAGTTTATTATCGTGTTCGATTATTTAAACAAAAGAGATCACATTGGCACGTCTTTACTGCCATATAGTAAAACAATTCCAGCAGTCATTTTTGTTTAGACGTTTTCTGATCGTAAAATTATATTTAAGCACCAGCATTCGCGTTCCAATCTGCAGTCAAAACAACCTAGTAGCGCTTTTAAAAAAATAATTTCTATTTCAAAAAGAGTTTCCATTTTCTCCTTTTCAACAATAAATAATACTTATAATAGTTCAGAACTTCAGATCTAAATAGCGAATTTTCCAAATTTGAAACATGTTGTACTAAATCCCTGTCATAAAGCAATTGTAATTTTCACTTACTTGTATATCTGGTAATGAGGATTCACTGGCTACATCACCAGCGGAACTTGTGTCACCTTGAACGCCAGCAGTTGCACCTTCATTTCCTGTAGCGCTAGAACGTTCCGAGTCATGGTGTTCACGTTCCCGCATCGACTTCAATGCCTGCAAAGTCAAATGTGGGCTACTTCAAACTTTGAATTTGCAGTACATAATTTTAGTTTTTGTTCGTGTTCCCACATTGCATGAATATATTACGTCATCGTGTGATAATTCTCCATATTACACAATAATATAACACCATTGACATATTTGGTCAGACATTGTATGAGTTGATATGACGATTTCACCGTTGGCTGTTAGCCAATCAGAAATCATGAATTCGTTTAAATAATGAAATACAAATGTACCTTGTCCAAGTGGATAACAGTTTCACCAAGAAACTCTGAAGCAAAAGGTTCATGGTTGCCGCTATTTGGTGTGGACAACGAACTTCCTGAATCCACTGCCTCGACATAGTCGTAGATACCTTGTGTAGAGATTTCAGGTACTTTCATTTTGTCCTAGGTAAAAAATATCACGTATAGTAATCGTGAGAATAATGATTCATTGAATATAAAACTAATGCCAATTAGCAGATGTTCAAAGTAGTTGGCAAATAAATATGTTATCCCCAATAATGTTTAGTATGGTAAATCCGATTATTTTCATATTTCAACATCTTTATGATCCATGCAATGATTTTTCCCTGCAACTTTCAAACAGTTGAAAAAACCCTTTCGCTATTTCTTTCACGATTTGGGTGGTATTGTATTGTTTTATTATAAATTGAGATGGTTCTGGCCGTCCCCGTTTACATGTGTATGTGTTTAAAGGCGCGCAAAACAAGGGTCACAAAAAACGATCCCATACAATCGTGGACATATTGTATGTTGCACAGAATTCCTGTATGTCATAGTCTGCGTTGTAAAATGTCCCACTTCGTACTGTAGTAATATGGTTCAAAAGAAGTTCAATACGTCGTGCGTCGTCATATTTTGTTGTTAGTGATGCTCTGTCAGAGTGTTGTTAGTGATGCTCTTTCAGAGTCTCACCCGTACAGATCCTAAGAGATTCTAAAATTATTAATTGACACGCAGGTCCTGCATGATAAATTTACTAACCTGATCTTGATCAGTTTCTGAAAAGCCGGCACTTTCACTGGGTGTTTGCTCCGATGCGGATGCCAGCCAAGAATATGCACCCTATATTGGAATACAAAACTTTAATGCTTTGTTCATGATGATCAAATTTTAATATGCAACAAATTTTGAACATGAGAAATAAGGGTACTATAGAGTGTTTCCTAGTATTCTCTAAATATCTAATTCAAACAGTGAACTAACATGATGCACAGTAATAACGATAACAAGTAGCTCAGAACAGACATAGTGTAACAGCTAATTAGTAATTTGGGAATGATAGTACGTTCTATAGTCCGACCCACCTCGGAAATGGCCTATGAAATTCAGTCTCGCCGCCGTCACAAATTACTACCTTGAGTTTACCGTGAGCTTACTTCTCCCATAGCGAAAATAGCTAGCTTCAAATTAAGTGGTAACAAAATTCTTATCAATAGAAAAAAGAATGAGAAATATACCATAGCCGACTCAATTGTTCCTCCAGGAGGGTCGTCCTTCAGAAAGCGAGTGACTAAATCTCTCAACGAATAAAGTGCGCGCTGTCGTAGATAATCTGAGCCAAGTAGCTGTAATTCTCGGAACAATTCAATCTAATAACGATAAAATAGGCATTGGTATATTTGTACACCATGATTGATCTGTCAAAGTTCGAGAAATCACTCGTTTTTTTATGGTTTCTGCACTAATACTATGTATGTGAAGTGCTTACCAAGAAATGAGGTCTGGATTCATTTTGTGATATGAGAGTTGCAACTTCAGCATAAATGGAGTCGCGAAGAGCTTCAAACAACGAGTAATCACTTTGAGCGTCCGATTCCCTAAACGGATACGATAAAAACAAACGTAATAATTACTGGGGATATTTCGCGAAATATTTAGGGGGCGCGGGATCTAAATTGCAACTATAGTTGGCTTATATCACCACATGTGCAACCAGGCTTTCAAGTGGGAAAGAAGTAGATAGTTTAGATAGATATTTTAGGTCCTTGCTAAACAAATAGGAGATCATACTCACGTGCCAGGCTTTTCCGAGTCTCCAGGTAAACTTGACTGATGTGATGAAATAGAGTCAGTCTCTATTTTGTCTTCCTCTCTTCTTCTCTTCACTCCACGCCAGTTAGATTTATCTTGTTCGGCTAGTTGCGCTGCTGCTGTAGCACGTAGAGGTGTAGGAAACTGTTTACCAACGACGACATTTCTGCCACCACTTGCTTTAGAATCTGCATGGAGATTTTTTAGTTTTATGCATTTTAGTAGGAGTAAATTGTTTTCTTTAATAGTTCAATCAGTGTCTGCCTGCATATAGCTTGTTTTCGCGTACTTATAACGTGGAATTCACTTATCTTATAACGAAATTTTATCACATCAAAAATTCATACCACTCCCACAATTGTTTATAACCACACCCACAACCAGCTCTTATGGTGCCGTGGCCACCACGCTCGCCTTTCAAGCCTTGGTCGGAGAAAGTAATGGAAAAAGTGCTTCCTTGAGTATAAATTAGTGACTCCCAGAGATCCACTCCCACATTGACATCAGTAAATGGTTAGACTTTCGCGTCTTCTCGGACAAGGATATTAAGATCGTAGGTACCCCGGATCCCCTATCAATTGGGCTATTGCCTATAGGGAAATCCGCTCACCAATGAGTGAGAAAACTCAATAAACACAGATTTTAGCATGTTTACATTCTAATTTTAAACCGTCAATTAACGTTTTATAGAAATTGTTACCAGGAACGGGATTGGCGGGGATGCCGGAATCACGGGTGCAGCGGGTGCAAGTGCACCCCTTGCATTTTGCATTTTCAACTTTGTGGGTGCAGTGCGGGTGCAGATTATGGGTGTAGATTATGGGTGTAACGGGTGCCCAAAACTTTTACAACAGACAGAATTAAACGTCGTTCGAGGATGTGTGCACCCCCCCAGTCGTCAGGAATTCGGCAAAATTGTTATCCGTTTGGCGAAAGGTGAAACGGAAAGCATTACTTATGGAATTTTTGGCGAAATTAAATATCTCAATACATCGAAGGTGTCTTTCCGAATATGGAAACTTGCCGCGTGCGAAAAGACGCGGAGGGCCTCGCATGTTGTACAACACTTACCACTATATGTTACAGGGTTGTAAGCAAGCGAAGGACTTCCAGCGCTGGTATTTGTGGCACTTACAACTCGAGCTGAAACAGGTTTGACCGGACCAGTTGCTTGGTTGTACGCTCGACTAGTACTTGCTTCAGGACTTGGGACACCTGTGTCGGGATTGGTGCTTCCCACAAACTGGAATTGTCTATTTCGAAGTCCAGGTAGCCATGGGAACGGCATAGCTGCATAAGGACGCTGTTGAAACGTTGAAGAATCTGCAGCGCGAACGTGTCGTTCAACTGAGGGCTTGGCCTGGGAAGATAAAAAAAGGCATAAAAAACTTACTGTGGAAGAATTCTCCGTTAAGTTACGACTATGCATGTTAGCCAAAGGGCGTATGAAGCAATTTGAGGTCGGGGGAAGTACGTTTTAAGACAGCCTTTTCAATAGGACTAGGTCGCTTATAGGTTAATTAGTTTGATAAAAAATGAAGATGTAAATTATACAGTTGAGTATATTTCACAAATATAAAACATTTTCCGTGTTGATATACGGTTATATCAACACGAGTGGAATTGGGGGCGGAGTGTTTTCACACAATTTCGAGTTTTCCCAATTTCCACGAGTGTTGATATAACTATATATATATCAATACGGAAAAAATGTTTTATATTTGTTTTATAATATAGCACAAAGAGATATAAAGAAAGAAATTTTCCGACGTTTCCGTGTTGACATTGAGTTATATCAACACGGCTATTAGCCAATCAGCGTTCAGAATTTACAAATGCTATATTATAATTTACATTATTACTGTATATTTAGAACTGCATATTCACCATTTTTGCCATTGTTCTACCACGCAGAGAAAAACAACTGCATACCTGTGTAGCCGTAAATGGTGAAGGTGGAGGTGTTTCACGTTCACACTCCTGTGGGCGATAACTGAAGGAAGTCGATGGTTGGAAACTAAATGAGTTGGGAGTACGAGAATTTCCCAAAGATGTTGCTGGAGCATTAGGAGTAGCTGAAGGTCTAGCACTCGGCGTGCGTTCTGCTGGATGGGTAAACAATTGTGCAAAACTTTGCTGTAAATGTAACATGTCTTCATGTTGTTGTTGCATCTGGGAATAACACTCGGTAAGATTCTGCAGCATTTGCTGTTGTTGCACAAGGAAACGTTGTTGTTCGAAATAATTCTGAATTCCATGTAATGCTTCTTGTTGTCTTTGTTGGTATTGACTGAAGGAATTCGGACCTATATCAAAGTATGTAAGATTAATTTATGGACGAACGGTACACTACACAATACAGTATAACTGACCGCAGAATATCTGATGGTTTACACAATTAGCAAAGGAACAATGGAATTTTGAAGTAGACGTGACATGAACAATGAACATAACATGAACAGAACAATCAGGGATGGATTTACTGGTGTGTGTGCATGTGTGTTTGTGGGTGGGGGAGGGGGGTCACCCCCTAGCCCTGGCCAGAGGGAGTGAAGGGGGTGTGTGTTATTTGTCATAAAGCAAAAAATGATAGAGACAAAATGAGATACAGTAATTTGAGCAATAACATGATAAGCGAACTGTAAACAACAATTATAATTCAAATACAATACAGTATGTTGATGGGCGAGCGGCACACATGACACAACTCGGGAACAGAGCTGGCAGAGCACCCCCCCAAGATCATGCTGGATCCATCCCTGGGAACAATGAAACTTTGACATAAAATATAGTTGAACAAAGACCTCTAATTAGTCTACACTTAAATAAACAATGTCATGTAGTCAGTTGAGCGACTTGACACGTGGAGTGGTGAACATTGGCAAGCAATAAGTGAACTGATCTGTCGTGATGTGGAGAATATAAGTAATAACCGGCATAAAGATAGAAGAAACAAATTCATACGACCAAAAACGTCGGGCAAATTGCAACTCAAACCGGACTACATACCAACTCTTGAAGGCTGAGTAGTTTCTCCGCGATTTAGAAGAACAGATATGAGGGTTTGTTGATCTCGTAATAATGTATTGCAAAGTGAAGTGGTGTTCTCCAACTGTCCTTGCAAAACATTAAATTGTCTCTCCCACATCGACCTCTCTCGAGCACTGTATTGTTCTTCTTCATGAAGTTCTTCGGGATTTGAGAAACGCTTCAAAAAAATTAAATAGAAATCTTTCCACATGTAGATCTACAAGGATTTTTGAATACTAATGTTGAAAGATTTTGTAGATTGATTTTATATACATTATATATACCACTATAGGCCCTCTGGCTTAAAGACTGCAGGTTCAGTTCCTGTCAGAGGGTCTGTTGTTGCATTTTTCGCAGCTGCTCCTGGTTAGGTCTAAATAAAAGTAGCAAGACGCCTGCTCTGGCGTTCACTGGCCTCGCGGTTGGTAAAATACCATCGCAATATTCTAAAAATTAATTTGAAACATGTAGATGTTCTTCACTTCTTGACGGCCGTCACTTCATGATCACAAACATTGAGAGGACGGCACAATAAAAATTCATACAAAACAAATAGAGTTCAGCGATATCATATCGAAAAATACAGAAAAGTTCATGCGCAATGCAATATAATACGTCCCACAATTACAGCGTCTAAGATTTGTAACGTAGTTAAATACGAAATTCGTTCCGATTAACATTGTGTAGAATTGGTCCTAAAATCGTCGTGAGCATGTTATAGCTAAATTGTGCAATCCTGAGCCCACGATGCCGCAATGGAAAGTCACACTTGCGATAACAAAAAAAAACAACCCCGAAAGAGACAGCATTTTCAGGCAAGGGCATACTCGAAAATTTCCATCAACAAAATCCTTCAACATTAGTTCTACAAGGGCCCTTTTTTGTGACATAATACAAGATCAAACAATCAAAAACCTCCATTGTCTACTTTTACTTATTCTCTTGTAAGTCGTAACGGCCCTTTGAATGAGCATCTCATGTAATGAAGATGATTCGGGTTCGATTCCCACCGGAGTCAAGCAAACTTTTCAGCATGCCTGGTGTGAGCACACTGAGAGTAATACACACCATGCATGCATGTTATGCAAAATAAGGCTTGTAGTAATAATAAAAATATTAGGGAGTTTAAGCTTCACGTTTGCGGGAACGGCAAGGCCGAATTTTCTTGGCATAATTTTCGTTCGATTTCTATGTGTCATATTTTCTTTCATGTGACACAGGAATAGTTAAGCATTCTAGTTATAAAACAACACGCCCATTTACTTGTTATTGCTTTATAGCGTAAAATTTTTCTTTGCCTGACGCTTGTCGTTGAACGCGAAGCTTAAGCTCTCTAATATCACTGCAACTGTCCAGGAAAATTACTCTTTTCAAATCTGAACCAAATATCAATTTAGTATGATAGCTATTAAACTTTCACTATATCACTATTTAAAGTACAGGAAAATCTTTCATCGCAATCAATAATAGTTTGAGAAACACATGCAATACGATATCTCTTCAAAGAAATAAGCAAAAACGTGGTCATTGTATGTACAGTTTAAACGTAACCGCACAATGATATTTTCTGGTCTCCTTTTGATAGAAAAATCTTTTAAGAATTGAGAACAGACTGAAACGTGCTTGAGAAATTCCACGCAAGAGGTGCTTAAAAATAATTTACCTGTGGCTTTTTGCCACTCTTCTTATTTCCTGATGGGAACAAAGAGTTCTGCCAACCTTTAAATCTTTCATGTCTTTCTAGGTCTTGTTTCCGTAACCCTTCTACAATGATACCAAACACAAAATTCGAAGTGAATATATGAAGCAAATATACAGATATTCACACAATCTGTTTTTTCTTCAATGGACAGTATACTTGACACATACCAAATAGTAAACGTTTCTGGTTTGCATTCTGTTTCACTCCACTTTTGGGGAAATGTTTCCTGTTAGCAGTGGATGTAGTTGGAAATATATCAACTTCAGAATTCCCTTCCTCCTCTTCTTCTTCTTCTGCTTGAACGATACCATCTGATGCGTCATCTTCAACCTCCACTAAAATCTGCAAAGATGGTGAAATTCAACTACATATTACAAAAATGTCATGAACTTACAGTCAAAATCCAATAACCTTCCCACTTCCGCAGTCTGCTGACATTTTCTGTATTTTGTTCTGTATTTATATTGTAACGGTTACCGATTTATAGACAAACGCCGTGATAAAATTCAAATTCCGCACCTTTTATGTATTAAAATACAGTGAATCTAACGAAAAATGCAGCCTTTGCTACAAATTATCATATAAAACAACGAAAACTAAATTTTGTCGCCATATTTGCTCATAATTTGGTAACCGCTACAGAAAAACAGAACAATTTGCAGAAAATTACAACAGAATACAGAAGCGGAAGGTTCTTGTATTTTTACTGTCTGTGTTAGGTTCTTGTATTGTTACTTTATGAATTAAACATTTACGTGTTTATGGTAATTACTGTATTTATGACGGAAGTAAAACGTTCTAGTGTGAATTTTTAGTAACGAATTTATGATACATTACATATAAGTACCGTATTTCCTCTATTTAGCTCTGGATTGGGGGCTTATTAGAAAAGTGGGGAGGGGGTGGGAGCTAAATAGAGGTTCAAGGCTAAATAAATTTTCACGTTCTTTTCAAAAATATAATGCAGTTACTGTCGTTCCAATTGAAGTGTTCCTCAAATATTGATTCAATACATTACCTCAGGCTGACCAATTCATTTCATCAAGTTCCTCGAGATATTCATACACTTCCTGTGAAAGAGCCAATTCCAAGAATTTGATCATTTCTGGTCACTTCCTTTCTATTTATTGGTTAGTTGCACAAACAACAAAGGTGATTGGTGCACTCAAACTATTCAACAGGAAGTTTACAATTATACTAGGAAGTGTATGAATATCTCGAGGAACTTGATGAAATGAATTGGTCAGCCCGAGCTAACGTATTGAATCAATATTCGAGGAACACTTCAATTGGAACGACAGTAAAGAACCATCGTTTTGTATAATGTACCGTTATTTAGCCATATCAGTGAACGTTATAAACGCAGAATTATCAGTATAGAACATTTGTGTTCATATTTCGCTATACATTTCCACGGACTACAAATTTTTATTAATTTTTTGAATAAAAGATTTGAGATTAGGCCTCATTAGAAGTGTGCAATAAATTCGTGATCAAGGGTCGCGACGTTAGGATACTCTTGATATACTTGTGGTAATTTATACGAAGACTAGCTGTATACTGATCCAAGTCCTGTTTTCACAGAACGGTTCATTGACGAAATGAAACAACTGTACAGTACCTCTTCATCGCTATCAGGTGATGATCCTTCAGATACAGCGGAATCATTCTGAGTGCTACTCATCTGTGTTGATCCGCCCCAGGTTGCTGTAGTAATATCTGCACTTAATGTACTACGACCAAAACCTTCATCCTCAGAAGCATTCTCCAATCCAGATCTTCTTCCTTTTCGTTCTAACATTAATCTCTCTTTACGTTTCTTTAATTTCTGCTCCTGTAGCTCACGTTGACGTCGTAACTCTCTCCATAACAACGTGTTCGACGTTGATGTACCTGTATATATGACATTTTGCATTAAAACATTCTTTCAATACAACACTTGAAATTCAATACACACGTAGTTTCCCGGATCGTTTTCAGTATCTCCACAAAATGTGACACCAACGCCAGTTGACAGACAAATCAATATCACAGGGTGTAAAATTATCTTTTGCTTGGAAAATTTTATACACTTGCTTTACTGTTTTCACCACAAATATTTTATACCATCAAGATACATTCTAGCCTACGTTATACACTATAACACGATTCTTGTTAAAATCTATAAACTAGGTACAATCTTTTTAACACGAAAAATTAATTTTCCATCTAAAACTTTCACCTTTGTTTATATTTTAACTTCAAATTCTATTTGTTTTGAAGAACAATTTGCATACGAGTTAAACTGTTAAAACCCATTGTGACCCAAAAATGTCGCTTTCACATATTCCTAACGTCGTTCCAAACACCTTGCTAATTTTGAATTACATAAGGTGTAGAAATGTACGTGACTAAATGTGCATTTTTGATTTATCGAGAATGAATTGCCACAGTATCCAGGTGATCTCGTGTTCGTATTTTAGCCAATCAGCGCTCAGAAAGGGTTGTCCGAATAGAAATCCATTTTGATGTATTCAGACAATTATATCTTTCATTATTCTTTATGAAACTAGTTGAAATTTTGTAATTATGTTTGGTTATGAGAACTATAGCTCTGACAAAAATATGAAATCGAAATAAAGTATATTACAGGAGATATTCAGTTGTTTTAATCATAAAATGGATTTCTATTTGACAACTAGTGCCAGTATTTTTCCGCGTATCAAGATCACCTGGATTGTAAATGGGGCACCATACGTATCATTGAATAGCTAGCAGAATATTCACAAATTAAGGTTACATTGGATCAGCCAAACGAACTGATTCTTACTGCTTGTAAATTGTAATGGTCTTTACTTCATCTTAATTACGATGTATCTAAATACACCTACCAGGCTGGCGGTACTTGTCAGGTCTTGGCTCTGAGAAAACTAATGTCTGTGTTGTGGAATCTGCAGTCGCACCTTGTCGCGATGTGCTTGCCTCAGTTGGGTTGTGAATGAAGGTTTCAAGTGGTTTATGTCTATCTGATTGTCTAGTCTAAATGGGTAATAAAACAATAGTATCAGATTTAAATTTACTAATTTGGGCGCGCCCTGCATTATTTGGTGGTTTCCGCATGGTTTATATTAACCGAGGGGCAGTCCTCGAAATTAGCATAAATCCTTGTCGGCAAAAAATTGCCGTCGATATTTTAGAGTTCGGCGGCAATTTTTTTTGTCTTTAAAAAGTTAAATGGCATTTTTTTGCCTCTCAATACTTCAAAAATAGAAGATATGCAGTATTTACCGCCTGTGCGCGCTCACTCTGTTACATGACATCATTCTAAAATTGTTTGTAACAATGTTATAAAGCAACTACACAACATGACTAATAAGCAGAACAATAAGGAATAAAACAAATAAGGTTACAACAGCTTAGTCATAGTGTACCGAATTCTCTGTAAACACTGGAACGAGCAACTAAAGATAATCATCATTAATATTGTCATCTGTTCATATTAATAAAACGGCGGCAAATCTTTTAGAAGAATCAATCGAATAAAGAAGGCAATGCCAAAAAAATCTTCGCGGCGAAAAATTGCCGTCGATAATTTCACTTTCGGCGGCAATTGCCATTTGCCGGTCGTCGCTAATTTCGAGGACTGGAGTTTTATGATATAGTTCGATTGTTGCAAATTAAAGCATCATTTACATCTACCTGTGTCATGGCATCATTCTGTCGGAGTCTCTGCAAGTGTTCCTGTGTTTCCAGCAATTTCTGTTTTTCAGCTAAGAGATGACTCAAGGCAGCTCGTTGTTGAGTTAATTTATCCATGTACCCAAGCTCACTGTCACCAAAATCTCGGTGTTCTCTGCAGAAAATATATGACAAAATATCAGTCTCAATCGTGTATCGTATAGTGTAGACATATTTCGCGAAGTGTCCGCCACTGTACATAGTTAGTATTGACATCATACCCATGAGCATGAATGGTCTCTTCCTGCACTAATGTTTCACTTGTTGCATCTTCTTCACTCTCCCTCTCATCATTCGCTGCATCGTGTCCACCTTCTACACCTTCTGCTGCAGTTGATGTATCCTCTCCTTCCTCATCTTCGTCTGTGCTGGAACTCAATTCCACAATTTCTGCAGGTAAATATGGTCTACCATTCGGACCTACTGGAAGCTGAAACACAGTGACACAGGGTAATTACAAGGCTATAAAACTAATTGTTCAAGGGTTTTGTAAATGGAAATTTATTAGACCTAATAAGGAGCAGTTGCGAAAATCAACTATAGGCCCTCTGGCAGGAATCGGCACCACCTCAATATATTGCCCCACCAATCAATCAATCATATATTTATTTCCCATGTGTACAATAATAAGTAACAAAACTATGTGTAGTTTGAAGGTGTTGGGCTAGAGACCTACTGGAAACCTTTACAGGCTTTTTAATGTAGGCCACTAGTTAGGTTTGTAAAAAAATTGCATATATATTTACAGGGAAGAGTAATTATTGAAGCAAGTTTAAAGTATATACTATTTACAAAAGAAGGATATTATATCATAATATACAGTTACAAGATTACACAATTTTCACTATAGAATTAACGGTTGCTGTATATCTGTGGTCATTGCATATAAGTTGAAGATGATCTAGCTTACTATAACATGTTGTTTGATTAATCTTTTGTAGACATTGTAAGAGTTTATTCTTTTGAATTTTGTATCTAATGTATTCCATAGATTAACCCCTTTGTTAGAAAGAGTATGTATGGCATAATTAGTTCTTTTACAACACTTTTACATAGTTTAATGTTAAACTTGTAAATACACCTTTTTAAACTTGCGTTGCGTGGTTATCAATATGTCTAGTGAGCAACGATAAAATGGTGCTGTCTTTAGAATCAAAACATCCCCTTTTGAAGCACCAAAACAGCCCCTTTTGAAAGAACCAAAACAGCCCCTTTTGAAAGAGCTAAAACAGCCCCTTTTGAAAGCACCAAAACGGCCCTTTTTGAAAGAGCCACGTACGAGCTAAATTGGCCCTTTTTTGGGAGCTGGAATTGATGTCATTCTAATTCTACGATTGAAAACAGCCCTTCGAAAGAACCAAAATAGCCCCACATAATAGCCAAAATGGCCCTTTAATAATAGTCCAAATTGGCTCTATTTTAATGGGGGCCAAAACAGCCCCATTAAAATGGGGCCGTCTCAGGGTCAAAATTTCGGCCACATTTTCGGGGCCAAAATGGCCCTTCTGAAATTACTGTGATATACATATACAGTACATATGTTGAGGTGATGCCGATTCTTGCCAGAGGGCCTATAGATATACATGAACTTGCGGTTAGAGCTGGACAACTGGACTCGGTATAGCTCTGTTGGTTAGAGCCTTAGGTTTGATTCCTACCAGAGAGCCTATGGTTGTATTTTTCGCAACTGCTTCTGGTTAGGTCTAATAAATGTATAAAAATTCCACTCGAAATTTCCATCTATAAAACTCTTCAATATTTAAAAGGCTACTGTATATACCACGGCCACATTTTACACTTCATGTTCGATCCCAATGGAGATAGTTTTCTCCCGAGAGTCTCTACACGAAGTCGAGGGAAACATTGAGATTCGAGGGAAAACTAATCTAAACTACTGTATTTCCTGAAGGAACTGACATTAAGTATTCTGTTGTATATAGCGACGAAAAATAAACTAACAGCATTCATACAAACAGCATTCATACAAACAGCATTCATACAAACAGCATTCATACAAACAGCATTCATACAAACAGCATTCATACAAACAGCATTCATACAAACAGCATTCATACAAACAGCATTCATACAAACAGCATTCATACAAACAGCATTCATACAAACAGCATTCATGCATTCATTGAAGGCCATGTGATCACAAACCACATTTAGCACACTGATTTATGGACACGGAAAAATATATTGCGACTAATCATTTCTCTTAAAAGTATGTTATGATCATAGGCTTTTTTGGTCTAACTTGACATATACAGTAGCTATTGTTTTAGTTTTGACCAGAATATATGTCATTGCATGCATAGTGTTAATAGTGCCTCTCAACAATATTCTAGCAGTAATATTTCTAAAAACCAATCGAATGCAACTGCACGATACCTCCTCAGTTTTCTTGACAAGTTCTTGTAACTTTTTAAGTTTCTTTCGAGCAGTATTCAGTTTTCTTAATAAACAAAGACGACATAATCAATTCCCAGTAACACAAATTAGGGCGGCACATTCCTTTTTAAACTTGGCTTTGATGGCGCACAGCGTTTAAGGAGTACTATATATACAGTAGCTTCTATTCAGTACACTAGCCTACGACGGTTTGTTTGCTCTCCAAAACAGAAGCCGCGTATTCTTTGTTTGCAATCACGTGACTTTTCATCCAAATGACGGGCGATCAGACAACTTGTGATTTTTCTCCTATCAGAATGGATGTAGCAAGAAAAACTGAACGGTGATTCATCTTTTGAGTCTTAAACTGTCTCTAAACTCGATCAATACATTAAAATAGCCGTGTTTTGTTATACCTGCCCGTCAACTGAAATCCCAAAATTACGTCATTGCAAATAAAGAATAGGAGAGTGCATTCAGTGTATAGGCCGGGGTGGCATGGGCGTGATCATGTTTAATCCATGTTACGCGTGTATATTACCCGAAATTACTGGAAATTCACCTACCGAAGTTTTTCTTGAAACTCAGGATCTTCTTGCCACATGAGAGAACTGGATACAGAGCCAGTAGTCTCATTATCCGTTTGAACTGTGGAATCTTCATCCTGAGCTGCAACCGCTTGTGCAGAACTTGCAGCAGCTTCGGCTCTACCATACGGCTGTACAACCTGGACATATTATTACACGTTTTAATTATTAACTCATCGCAAGGACTGAACACATTTTAACGGGACGGATTAAGGAAACGTAAAAACGGATAAAAAGCCCTTATAGGATGGTTCAATTTAAATAATTCAGATTGTAGATTAATAGTGGTGATACATAGAAGATTGGTTAACTCTCACACTAATCATAATGAACTTTAACTAAATTTCTAATTGGCTCCCGGGCCCGGACGAGAGTTTTGCGTGAGAAGGAGGGTTTCTTACAGCTTTAGCTATTTATAAAATATTGTATGTAGAATACAGTACAGCATATGAGTAAATGGCAAAAGCTTCCGTGCAACAATACGTGCAGTGACGGAATCAAACGTTTTCGTACTTCATTATCCATAAGGATTAATGCACAATTAAAAGTATATACAGGTCTTGCAGTATGACATGTCATCAAAGATAATCCCCCATCTTTGGTGGTAAAAATATTTTATTCAACCAACTACTACACAGCTGTGGACCATTACAACTCTTCAAAGTGCTCCAACAAGGGGTCCATTGTAGTGCATACTACACACTTACGTTATTTTGTTCATTACGTTGCTTGAGGTTAGCAACTCTCTCCTTTGCAGCCTTTACTTGCCTAAAGGAATTTTAACACATGAGAAATTAAACACAGGAACGCTCCTTTCAAAATACGTGTACAGACACCTTGTTTGAGCCTGGATAAAAATAACTAAACGTATAAAAACGTAAAGTTTGCCCATGCACACAAGACTACTGTGCTAGCCAAGAATGTGCATGATATATACACTAGATAGTATGTTATTCTAGGTAATGAATGATGGGAAGCATGCATATACTTTTCTCATTCCTGCCCTTATAAATCTGACAAACTGAATTTGATCAAGAGTGAGCAATCCCGACATCCTTAATTTTTGACTGAGAAGAGATGCAATAATTGTCGGTGATGCAATAGCAGCTTATACTAACCTTAGTTTCGTCAACAGTTCAGGGTCATCAATACCAGAATTCAAAATCCAATCAATGCTACCAGGCGGCATATCATCCAAGATTGCACTGTCATCATGATCACCACCACGTGGTTGAAATTCTGCACCTCGATTTTCTCTTGATGGCTGTGCTCGGTGTGGTTCATTCACTCCAGCTATTGCGCCACTCTCCGCTTCAGAGCGTTCCTATTGATCACCGAAGATACTTTTATCATTTATAGACCTGGAGCAAGGGGGATTCGGCGAAATATTACCCGAAGTAATGATATTTCGCCTAATCCCCCGGGCAGTATTCTGTGCCTATACCTTCGTGAATACGATGTTTTATTTTTTAATTAACGTACATTTAGTATTTGTCACTTTTCATTCAAATCACATATCGTTTGGAATACTGATAACACTTTTCAAAATTTACCTCAAAATGTTTGGAAAAAAAGAAGTTTAAAAACTTAATAAATCACTCCTTAGTGTATTTTGTCGGCCATCTTGCGTGATCGCCGCGCGTGGTTTACGCGAATCATGAATGCGTGATTCGATGATAAATTTTATGCTCACGCGGCACAAACTTAGCATTCTGATTGGAAACTTTGAATTTGAGGTATAATATAGCCTATTGTTTAAAGAACAAGCATAGAGACTTTTAAAAGCACAATACTATACGGTAATGGAGTGAATGAACTATTCTGGCTGCTAATCTACACTTTTCGTTGTTACAGTAACCGTTTTACAATTAATAATATGTATTAGGACTATTCAAATTAATCCTAATGCCAAGCCAACGGCGTATTGTACGATAAAATTTTGGAGGGGTATGACCGTTTCTACCAAAATTCCCCTTTTCCTTTGCTTAGTCGGGAAAATGAGACAGCTTTCTCACTAACCTGTTGTTCTTCGAAAAGTTCTTTAAGTCTTTCAAGTTTATCTCTCACGTCTTGAAGTTTCCTGATTTAAAGATTGAACAGTGCTCAATAATAATTGTCTGTGCTATAAAATGCACGGATGAAATGTTACCTTAACTTTCTGTGTAGTTGCAAGGCTTCCAATATCTTTTCATCATCAACATTATCTCCAGTGTCTTTTGCAGATCTCGTGGCTAAGGGGACGTCATCCTCTCCGTTCTCAATCGTCTCATTTACACTCCTTTCTTGCGGCAGCGCCATTTCTTAGGGAAACAAGATGAGCGGTAAATCTATATATTAATCCATTTTGACTTTTTCAGCCTATTTCGTCCCCCCCCCCATTGACGATATCTCGATATCTGGGCAACACGGCACAACACGATACAGTCAACACCTATAATACTCAAAAGGGAGCAACACAACACAAGACATTCAACACAGCACAATACAAGACATTCAACACAGTTCAACACAAAACAACACAACACAGTTCAACACAAAACAACACAAGACATTCAACACAAAACAACACAAGACATTCAACACAGTACTGTACAACACAGTACTGTACAACACAACACATTCAACCCAGCACATCACAAAACAACACACCACAACACAAGACATTCAACACAGCACAGCACATCACAACACAACACAACACAACACAACACAACACAACCAACACAGTTCAACACAACACAAAACAACACATTCAACACAGCACAACACAAACAAAACAAAACATTCAACACAACACAACACAACACAACACAACACAACACAAAATCGGTGCCCATTCTCTCTCCGGAGACGCGTCACTTCGCGGTATTTGGATTGTAATATAGCCATGCAGTATATACAGGCACTCTCGGGATGAACACTCGATGTCTGACCTCATATACTATTGAACTAGGTTTTCATAATTTCCCTATTATATTCTTCAATCATACTGTACCTTTCCCCAGTTGCATTTCTCTCAGTTGTTGCAGCTGCTCAACAAGTGCATCCATCTGTTCTTTCTTTGCTTGTAAATCCATTAACTTACTTTCCAATTCAAGTCGTTCCTGAGCGGCATCTGCTGTCGCTAAAGCCTGCGCCTAAAAATCAACTTAAAATCAGTAATTTATAACCATACATTATTCTCTAAGTGAATTTTTTACTCGTAAAGAAATATTTCGCTTGTTTTCACTGTAATCAAGATCAAACAGATAAATCATTGGCCACTGCCCGTTCAAAATGTAAAATATATTGGCTGATAAGTTTCGACAGCGGCTATTTCTTGCACGCGGAAATCCAGCCTAAAGGCTCAACGTCAAAAGTGAGAAATCTTCAAGCAGGGCGAAACGTAATGGTGTTATTGATCTGTAAAATAAAACTCGAACTGGTTGCCTGGACATTATACCTCATTGTCTGGAGTTAGAGATCCTGTTGACTCTGCAACCCATGCAGCCTAATAAAACACAAACATCCATATCAATGACATAGTTAACAGGATATAGTTTTCTTTATACTGTAACAGCCCTTGGTCCCAGTATTTATGAAAGTTAGATCGCATTAATCTAGAAACAACTGCTATACAAGAAGTGGTTGTAGTTCTTGTCAGAATGAACAATCAAAATATACTATCCTAAGTTTAGGGATATAATGTTTATACATACAGGAAAAGTTTTCATTAAATCATTCACACATACAATACGAAACTGTCTTAATTTATTCGTACCTGTTCACTAGGTAATCTTCGGTTCTTAAAGTTTTCAGGTTTCTGTTCATTAGATGGTTTTCTGTTTGGCTGGGCCTAAAGAATAATATACATATCATCAAGAGGGCAATACTACAGTAAGACGAACTATAGGAAATGTATGTTCACCACTGCTAACATGGCGCCGTTACTGATAGAAGAATACATAATGAGCTATCTTTAACCCTTTATAACTTTCGCACCATGATATGTGGGAATAAGATGTAGTTTTTCTTTTCTTTTCTGGACAAACAATACGATTTTTTCATGTCCATACCAACTTTAAATTCCCCATATAACGCAATTGTACCCCTTCCACTAATCAACAAAAATATTTTGCATTTTCTATTTACAAACAAGGTAATTATTTGTTCGAATTTTAGAAAATGGAAAATCATTCTTGGAAAATGCAGAAAGTGCTCTCAGGCTTCCTAGCGGTGGTTGTAGGTTGAGGGTACGGAGTACTACTTAGGTTGGGTATTAAACTTCCGTGTTCTTGAGAACTCGTGTACAAGTAGTGCAAGGTTGGTTCGTCCTGTGCTAGAAGGGTTTTCTTCTGGGTCCTCCGGTTTGCTTTCCTCACCAAAGACTAAACCGTTATGCCTTACTGTAGTGTCGAGCACGTGCATCCTATATAGGGCTACGATCAGGGCCTAGGATGAATTAGGCAACCACGTCCTGTGTAATCACAGCTCAAATCTTGTAAATAGATTATTTGTATCGTGTAAATTAAATAGAAAGACAAAGAATATTTAAAGCAAGAATATTGAACCCTCACTGAATAAACTCCGCAATGAAAACATATGAAAAGGACAAACCTGTTCTCTACTTGGGTAGCGTAAACCAGTTGCAGATGGTCCTCGCAAATTAACTGCACCTCCAACCGTACCAGGCTAAAAAATGAACCACAAGAATACACTCATTTGGTTGTTTGCGTTTTAAACGCAATTTTATCCTTTTGTTTATACATAGTTTATATAACACTACCGGTTTCTTTTTTTTTGTTTCTTTTTCATTCAGTCTGTTCCCTACAGTTTTCTGCTTCCACCATTTACCACACTCACACTTTTTTCCTTTCTTCCATCTCCCCTTCCCACTCGTCCTCCCTTTTTCCAATTCCCTCACCTACCTTCTCTTTCCTTCCTGAATTCCTCTGTCCGCCCTAGCAGCGCACACTCCCTTCTTTCCTTCCTAGAACACTTTCAAAAGAGACGGATTT
Organism: Paramuricea clavata; assembly: GCA_902702795.2. Classification (NCBI taxonomy): domain Eukaryota; kingdom Metazoa; phylum Cnidaria; class Anthozoa; order Malacalcyonacea; family Plexauridae; genus Paramuricea; species Paramuricea clavata. The sequence goes on along the minus strand of CACRXK020004356.1, from coordinate 1,980 downwards.
GAATATTTTTATGTGCATCTCAATAAGCCTCGCATAAGCTTCGCATATGGGAGGAGTATGGGAGAGGCAGATCCGTACAGTTCGATCGATTTTGCCTTCTCTTCTACGCGATTACGGACACGCCCTGAATGATGAATCCTTACGCACTTTAATGACCGAAGTGGAATGTATTGTTAATAGCCGGCCGTTAACCTTCCCATCCGGTGATGCCACAGATCTCCAACCTTTGACACCCAATCACATTCTGACCATGAAATCTAAAGTGGTTATGCCTCCCCCCGGTGATTTTCAAAAAGAAGATGTTTATCTTCGAAAGAGATGGAGAAGAGTCCAATACATGGCGAACATATTTTGGACAAGATGGAAAAGAGAATATTTGCAAACCTTACAAGCGAGAACGAAGTGGAATCAGCCTAAAAGAAACATCGAGATTGGAGACATTGTTCTTATTAAAGATGAAAACACCGCAAGAAATGATTGGCCTATGGCAAGAGTGGTCAACGTAAGGCAAGATTCGAAAGGATTCGTTCGTTCAGCGACGCTCAAGTCATCATTTTCCACCCAAGAACGTCCAATTGATAAACTGGTACTGTTGATGGAAAACGACGAAACTTTAGATGGACAAAACATTAAGTAGATTTCATTAATTGTTTTTTTTACCTATAATAGTAATTTATTTGTAGACACTTCTTTATATTTGGAGAAGAACGGACAGTTTTAAGATAATAGAAAAATGCACTAACTGGAATTATATTGAGTATAAGAGCAGGATATCCTCTTATAGGGGAGCCTAATGTTAGTGCCAAAAATATATAGCTTATTGTTTATGTTTAATTTAAGATAGTTATAGATACTTATTCAAATTTAGGAGACTATTTGCATATTCGCCTTTCAATTCTAACTTGTTTGTGTCATGTAATATATTCATATAACATACCGCTAATATTTAACAGCTAGGTCGTCTAGACGAGAACTTCATTAGTGATTAACGTACATTGAACGAACTACTTAGCTTAATTCTACCGATCTTGTACTATAGTTACAACGTTTTTGTACCGTACTATGTTATAAACGATTAAAGTATAACGGAAATAAGTATAATATAAACGAGTACAAAGTGTTGTTTAATTTGGTTCATCCCTGCCGGTGTCGAGCGAGCATATCGCAGATTCGCATCGACAAGCCCTCTTGGACTCGTTTCTGTGACTGAAATTGACTAGTATTATTGAACGTAAAGGAGAGAACGAAGGTTTATTCAGATGCACATAAAGAATATTTAAGTCCACCTCATTTCTGAATATGAAAGTGGTTTATTATCCCGCACAACTTCCCTTCCTTGTTTTCACATTCCCTCACTCTCACGTTCTTTCCTCCCGTCCTTTCTTTTCTTCATTTCTTTCTACACAATAAACATCTATGGTATACTCAATGATTTTAATCGTATTTTCAACAGTAAATTACCTGGGAAGAACGGGACTCATCTGATCTCTCAGTGCCACTTCTACTCCTATCACTAACACTCCCATTATCGATCGCTTGCCCATTCGTCATCAGACTTGAAATACGCCTTCCCTAGAAACAAGAGAAAATATTCAGGAAAGAAAAATCGATAAGCAAGTTAAAATTAACAAGCATGCAACCATAAATTAATACACAATTTTAATGAAACGGTGAAACTACAGTATGGTGAATACGGATAAACAAAACTAGGGATATTTTAACTGTACGTTAAATGCACATTCTGCGGCGATGAATATTAACTATAAAGTACCTCTGCTTCAGCTTCTTTTAACTGATTTTCAGCACGACGCTGCAGATCTAGCAAAGCATTTTGTCTGTCTTGGAGTTCCTTCAACTGTATTAAAACGAACGTTATAGTATTTGGCAATGTAATTTACACCGTGAATATTCCCTTACCCTGGATTCCAGAGGCTTCAAGGGAGTTTTCTAGCTAGAGTTTCTGCATAGTAATTTGAAACG